>CACKRE030005101.1:65592-84125 GCA_902602495.3 Ectocarpus sp. CCAP 1310/34
GGGGGGGGGAGGGGGGGCGAGATAGGTGTATTGTTTACATTGTCAACCGTTTGTCTTCTTTTGCTTCAAGGAAACCTTGTTTTGTTTCAAGGGGACCCCGAATCCTGCCGTCGACACACATAGCATGCCAACAGTTGCTACCCGCCACCAGCCGCATACAAGTAACTTCTTCGCACGTAGTCTAGAGGATCATTGTCTAAACTGGCATATTATCTGCGTACACCTGACACACAACTAGAAAGACTGGTCCCCACACAGCTGTGAGTGGTCGATACAGATGGACACAGATTCCGCTACACGGCAATCAGGATAAGAGAGAGATTGTCGTGAATTAATGTTGTTCGAAGATCGTGGTCAGGAGATATGCACGCAGAAGGTCGAGACTACTGGTCTGTGTTCGGAAGTACACGGTACAGTCTACCCTGAAGATGCAACACATAGTCTACCCTTTTAACGAAAGGCTAATTTCGCCAAATGTTTGCGTTTTGTTCGAGGTAATTTTCGGGTGCTTCGACGCTTGCGTGTGTCGAAGACAGCAACGACCGTCAAACATGAACATAGACTATGCAAGCTTCCTTCCACGCCCCCGTCGAGATCTACAGGCGAGATAAGTACTGTCTGTACTGCTGTACATAGCCTACGTAGTACCTGTCGCGAAGACACTTGGTCACGTATTGTTTTCGAACTCCTCAACATTGCGTCGATGACCTCACGAGGATCTCCACTTTCACAGCCGACTGCTTCCCTCAGAGGTGTGTGTGATCTCAACAGAGAACTCGAACCGGCCAGCATTTCGACGCCGTCGTGGATGTCAGCCGATGTGCCTCGAAGGAGTCCCAGTGGGTCCTCTTCGTCGTGTTCATCACTGCCATGGTAGTTGGAAGGGCTGCTGCTAGAAATGACGACGCTTGGGCCGCGGCTCATGTTTTGGTTGCACACTTACACGACACGGGTGCATGAGCAGCGGCAAGCCAGATTGAGGCACGAGAGAGTGCAGCTTTACGACGAAGCTGTATTGGCCACTTATCGAACTGCTGCTGCTGCTGCTGCTGTGTAGACGATGGGATGCCGTATTTCGTTCGGTGTGAAGGAAAAGAGGACCGGCAGCGGCACAACAGAGCACGGCCAGGCGGCGTAATGCGTGCGCTGGTTGGTTGGTGTCGGTTGAGGTTGAGGATGACATTGCCGGTCGAAGGCCCTATCGATGATGCAAGTAGCGGGCAGTGAGCTTGTCGAAAAACGCGATAGCGTTGATACTTCGTTCTCGGTCGGAACGAACGAAAGAACGAAACCGCCAAACCTACACACACATTTGCAAATGTACCTCGAACGGGTAGTCTTTCTGTGTGAATATTTGTTTCTCCTAAAATGTAAATCTATTATAATCCATTTTTTTTCATGTAGTCTATCTAGACCATCCAAAAAAATTTCAACGCATTTTAGTTTTTACATTTTATATGGTCGTTGGGTGCTGTCTGCTGTGCGTGACCGGGGAAGAGTTATACTGGTTTCCTGATTACAGCAGCTTGAAGATCCAACGGTGTCTGGTAGACTGCAGTCGCAGTATAGACGTCGTGCTCAATTGTGGGAGTTGTGTACAATCAACCGTTAACGTCCGTTGAACGGTGAACTCCGCCTCTACTCCTCTGCTCTCCACGTAGCACGTACGTAACATGGTGAAACGATGCCGGTTCGGAAAGAATACCCGCCCCATTTCGTACCCGTAAGAAGAGTCACATTTGAATAGTCTTTCACCAAGATGAAAAGTACTCGCCCCTTGTCTCTCCTCGTAAAACACCCGCGACCGACCTGCCACAGGAGGGAGGCAGGAGTCAGGATCTTCCCGCACACCGTACTACTACATTCTTCGCGCGCGACGGCCAATCGGTGAGAGATGCTTCTGTTCTCTGGCCCCATGCATTTGCTGTCTATCTTCCGCGGTCTGTTGTGTGTTGGTTGGCACAGCGGCGGAGAGCAAGAGGCGCTGTTGTTCTTCAGTACGTCCAAGCTGTACGCTTTCATCATGGTTGGTGGCCACCGATCGTGTCATCTCGGCGTGCCGACGTGATGGCTTTGTGGTCTACCCGTGTGGTATGGCGTCGGCGCGTTGCAGTTGCCGTAGGAATGGAACGGGCCTGAGCGCCTGAGCGCGCACCGGCTGTTGTTGTCACTGATTTTGATCCTGAATTTCAAACACCATGCTGGCGCCAGCCCGCTGGCTCTCCCGCCCATGATGTGATTGGCTGCTCCATCATCCACGATTATTACCCCGCGCGGGGCAGGTGTAGTCTATGTTGTTGCATCAGATAGACACACACACATGGCGTGCCATCGCTGCATTATGCCAGACACAGCAGCACTTGATGTGACGGCCGACGACGCTCGACCTACTACTGTACGCGGTTTGCTTGCTTGGATCAAGCTTTGACACCCCACAACGAATGCGCGACAGCTTGCTGCGAAGGATTGGCGACTGGGCGATGGTATGTTCCGCTCACGTGTGAGAAAGCGTGCATTTGCCTTCGTGCGTGGCGGCTGCTGTACCTTCTACAAGCGCATCTCCAAGGCGTATCGCTCGTCCCTGCAGTCACGAGTGGATAGGGTTGGGGACTGTCGAGGGTGCAGCATCTACAGCAGTTCCACGCTGTGTCCGCAAACGCCAACGACTCTAAGTCACAAGTTTAGCGTTCCAGGTTCCAGGGCGGCAAGCAGCGTTACGTCCTACTGCTGTAGATTTTTTTCGCATGATCGCTCCTTTCCCCGACCACCTCCGTCCACGGGAGCATTTCAATTTTTGGACGGCCCCGTCATAAACTAACGTGGAAGTGGGCCAGGCTATTGCTGATTGACGACGAGTCGCTTTTGGCGGGAAAGGGCGTGGTGTGAAGGTCAACCAGCGATGATATTTGGAGCCTCGACCTGCTCCGGCGACTCATACGGCGCGCGCCTCTGTTCTGGTTGCTCCAGCAAAGAGCCACCGCGATCTACCTCGACCTTCACGTGTACACTTAAGGAGAAATAAATACACGTACAGAAAGACTACCCATTCGAGATATACCCACAGCAGTCGAACGGGATGTGGTGGAGTCTTTTCAGTAAGTGGAGGAAAACCGGCTGGGTACTGGACTTATTCCGAGTCTTTATAAGTCTATGCACTGATGATTTATCAGTGATGCCAGCTGGTGCTAAGTACAAAAACATCTGTATAGGTAAATCTACATTTTACAATACATCCCCTGTAGTTTTCTACTGGGTCAACGACAAAATATCGGGGAGAATCCCACCGTAGCGTCGTGTACTGTAAGATGTAACCTTCACAAGGGACACGGCGCAGTGTCTATTGACAGCTTGCTGGTTTTAGGAATTTAAGGAGAAATATATAATGTTGATGTAAAAATCATGGACGATGGAAAGAAGGCTACAGCAGTATATCACTCGTTTTTCAAACCTATAGATTTTTGAATTTCACGGGCAGCAGGTGTTTCCCGCCGTTTTTTGAATTTACAAAAAAAACTATTTGACCCTTTGGGGTAGCGTATCAATGATGCTTACAGTAGAAGAGAATGGAACACCTGGTGCATGGTAGGTAGGGCATAGCGTTCAGTTTGTATCGTGTTAGCTGGTTTCTTGTTATGTTTGGTGTTGGTAATCAGCATCAGTAGAGCACGGAAAGTGTTCAAATGATATACATCCACTTGTTACATCACCTCTGTTTGGAAATATAAGGACCATTCGAATACTAATTATTTGATTGTCCCAATGGTTCCAATGGTTCAGAACACAGTAGCAGTGGTACGCGTAGAAACATGAAATTATTACTGCAACGAGTCAGCGACCGCTTTTGTAGCTCGACAACGGTCTTTCGACACGTCTTGGTTTCGACGTGCGTCTCGCTTCCTTGACCGCCTTCCCTTTCTCGACACAATGCGAAGACCCGAAAACCCTCCGGCGGCGCGATGGCCGCGGACCAAGGAGCACCAGCTACCTCCGGCAACGGCAACCCCCAAGGCAACGGCAGCAGCTCCGACAACAGCTGCAGCACCCTCACGGTACCCGACGCTATGAGGGAGAGCTCCGATTCCAATCACCATCACCACGGGCGTCGTCCGCCTTCTGCCGCCTTGCCCCCGAACCGATCCATGAGCTTCACGATCAAGTCGGCGGCAGCAACAGCAACGACCGAAGAACGCAGAACGGCTTCGTTGTCCTGCGCCAGCAGCGCCAGCACGCTGTGCGCCAAACCGCGCAGCCGCTCCAGCAACAACATAGAGAGCAGCCACATCTTAGGCGTTGCAGGGGCAGCAGGAACAGGAGCGGTAGCGGGAGAATCGCTCCAGGCAGGGGAAGATCCCGTGCCGGGCCGCTCCGGGAAAAACAAGTCGCCTCCTCCTCCTCCACTTCCCGTCACCACCGCTTTTACTCCCGATCCCACCGCCGCTGCTGCCGCGGCCGCAGCCGCAGCCGCAATCAACCCGGGGAACAAGTTCGGGTTTGTGACGGTGAGCGCCGGTGACGGTCTCTCGGGAATTGGTAGGCGGTCGTTTGAATCTGAGCCTGCGCCTGGCGCTGGACCCGCGCCTGGCGCTGGACCCGCGCCTGGCGCTGTAGCGCATCTCAACAATGCCCGCGGAACGACGGCGTCTGCGCCGCCGTCTGCCTCTTCCCTCGGAGGCAGGGCCACGGCGGCACGGACGGGCGTCAGGAGGGGGCGGGGTCCCCGTCAGCGCGCATCGGCGGAGGCAGAGGCAGTGCTAGCGCGTGACGGCGGCAGCGGTCACAGCGGCGGCGGTAGCAGCGGCGGCGGCGGTAGCAGCGACGGCGGCGGTAGCGGCAGCGGCGGCGAGGGCGCTCCCCCTCCCGCCACGAGCACGTTCATGCACCAATCACGCCTCCCTAAGCTACAAGTCCCCCCCCTGGGAGATACGCTTGGGAGGTACCTGGGGGTAGTAGCACCATTGCTGTCTCCGGAGGCATTTGCGGTCACCAAGGGGGTGGTACAGGAGGTGAGATTGCCGTGGTATGACGCAACGTCACGTGTTTTAGATCAGTTCGCGGTTGGTTGTGGGGCAGGTCTTTCGTTCCGCGGATGTTGTTTGTTCGGTGCAAAGGCGCTCCTTGCGTAGGCCTTACTTCGCACACTCACACCGCGCGTGCTACCCGTAGCGCTGCGCAGAAGAGGCGCTACACAAAACGATCGGCACGCTTGGCTTCTCGGAAGGAACAAGCTTCGGAGCCGATTTGCCTTGCGCACGGGAAAACACTCCTACTCTACCTAGGGCGGTAGACTCCGGGCAAAAAAGCTTGACGTCTGTCGGTATGCAAGCTGGTGCCGTACGAGCGATCGGTCGATGGCCCTTGGTGCCCACGTCTCAACCATGAAATCCTGTTTACCGTGTAGACGACGCGGCGCTGCTCCACAATATTTCTCAGTCCCAAACCCATGTACGGCATCGTCCGGTTCGGCGGGCTCTGGCCGCTTCTTACACGCGAAACTGTCCAGGCGTTGTGTGTATCCGTGTACGTGTTGTCGCCGTTCAGTTTGTCCGTTCGCTCCTAAGACGGCGCTATACGGCGGTAAAAGTCGCTGCTTTTGCTGTGGACACACCGACCGGGCCTCTTGTGCTTATGTTCTAGATTGATGTATCATCACCTATTCGTTCCTGACGCAGTTCGAGACCAGCGGGGAAGGGGAGGCGCTCCAGCGGTCTCTCCTCGAGTACGCCGCCGACAAGGACAGCTTCGTCGAGGAGTTTTGGGACGACAGCTATCTCACGCCCAAGTCCAGCGTGGTGCTGAACCTTAAGTAAGAGGAGCATAATAGGGCGTCATTCTTTCTGGTTGGATTCTTGGCTTTTGTTCTCGTGAGATGTATCTTTTTTTGGCCCCCGCTCGCTGACAACGTCTGCATGCCCCTTCAAAGTCGATCTTGCATACTTTGTAGGAGGACCTCGTAAATTGCACGCATTCCCGATCACATCATTCGGAAGGGAAGGTGCCTCTCCCGTTACCCTCAGCTATTCTTTTGTTCGACTCTACAGAAAAAGGGAGTCAAGAAGCTACTGCTGTACCTTCCCTCGTGTGCATGTGTGTGCATGTACTCGTCGCGATCGCTATTACAGTTTTGTTAGATTTAACAAAGTAAAGACCATATGGATTGAACATTCGTTGCCTGTAACTCGGGGTCGCGACCAAGCGGTCTGGCAAGAGGTTGTCCTTTGGTGTTCGTTTTTTCTCTCTGTTTTGTCGCTTTTCGTATCCGTTGGAAGTGCTGCACATGAAGGCCGGTGGTCGGCAGCAGCAGTGAGTCTCATACTGGCGCGTTCACCGTTCTGCGTGTTGTCCTGGACTCGCAGATAGTCGCAGGCTTGACTCCCCGTCGAGTCCGCTCCACGCGCCCTTTGTCGGGGACCCCGCGGAGTATAATGCGTTTCGCACTTTTCTTCGCCCAGCTCAAGTCTTCTAGCAGCGTGATTGTTGTTTTCAGTCGATTTGCGCGGCAGTAGATGAAATTTCCAGAAACGCGCATGCCTCTTTGCTGTTATCCATCGTAACTCGTGAAGACCAACCTGGGTGGTGTACCTAACCCGTTTTCCGCACTCAACTGCACTACCCGGCACAACACCTAATGCCTCGCCCACTCACTGCTGTGGTGGTCTTGTTGCTTGGACGCCGCCGTCCCTATCTTGTCATGATTTACACCGGTAAACGGGGAAAATAACATCAAAAACAGTCCCTTCTTCGTGTTCGAGACGCCCACTTTGAGCACTCACTCCAAAGACTTGGGAGACGAAATCGGCGACCCTGGCGCCTGCTCCTTGTGCGGCGCCGGTGGTGGTTCGGAGGACCGTTCTCGCTTCCCCTCCCCGCGACGGAGGTCAGCAAATGGAGGCATCGACGACTACGACGACAACGCATCCCGGCCATCTTTTTATCGGTCACCACCCCACAAGCGGGGCGACAGGAGGAGCAGCGAGTCGGCATCCCGTCGGGCGGCTCGCGACACGAGTTGGGCCGCTGCCACGGGGAAGAAGCAGGCGAGGCGAGCCGCGTCTTTGCTGTACTCGTCGCTGAGGTTCGCGTCTGCCGTGCGGAGCGAGACGTTGCCCCCTGGTGAGTTCGTTCCGGTAGATGACTACCGTAGGTGACGCAAGATACCATCCCCCCACCCTGGACTGGTCTTCAAAGCTCGTTTTTTCCGCACAAGAAAGAGCTACCGTGCCGAAAATGGCGGCGTCGGGACCGTCTGGTCGAGAGCTTTCCGATAACGTATGACTCATTCATCCTCGTCGTCGTAGAGTAATAGAGCTGTGTGAAGTCCATCAACTTCACTCACGGTAATTGAGCCTCTTATCACGTGTCGAGCACCAGCGTAGGTAGACATGCTGACGTTGTTGTCGTAATCAGTCCTTAAAAGTTGTTGGTAGGGCGGGTGCGGCCTCACCACTCACCCTTTCACAGGCTTCCTCGCTGAGTTAGCAAAATTTGACTAGATGTTGTAGCCTGGGCTCTGGTGGTCATTCCTCTGTTTGCCTTTGTTCTTCGCGTGTCGTCGATCTCGAAAAGCTACTAAAAAGCTTTTGCAATTTTGCTTGATGGACTTTTTTTTTGCACGTACATTCCTGTTACCGATATTTGTCATTCCATCCACCCTCTCCTCAACCAGCCGGAAGCACCCACGTTATTCTCATGTTGCTTTGTTTGCTACTGTCATGACCACATGTGACATGTTCTGTAACTAACCGACGGAGCGTCCGTACCCCTTGGTGTTGCTCTTCGCTGATTCTTTGACGCACGGCAAGACCTTTGGCGAGACACCCCGCTTTGCATGGCGCAGTACCGGAGGCTTTTCGGGGCGCACAGGAAAGCCGTGGAGAGCGACCCGGACGAGATGAGAGTGTGCGAGGTGAAACAAGGCGGACGGGCGGGGGCGCAAGGACAGCAGTCTGTCGTCGGTGTAATTCTGCGTGTTGCATCTCGGGTGGGGGGTAGTCGTGGCTGTCAGGAAAAACGTCTCAAAGCAGGTGGTTATGGAAAGCGACACCGACGAAATTCAACTGTTTTATGTGCTTCCATGCTGCAAGGTTCGGCAGACGGTGAGGGGGGAGTATTAGCATGTTAAGACAACCTACCACCACTTAGTGGTTTGGCCGTGTCGACGGTGCATCCGGTTAGAGAGGGAACATACCTCCTTCTGCACAAACTTTCAGGTAACAAACGTTTCAAGGTGTGAAAAAGTGACTCGCCAGCTTGCTTCGTTGTGTTTCTCTAAGCCGTTTTGGTAGGGGGCTTTGACGTGACAATCATCACCCAAAGTGCTGTCGCTCGCGTGTGCACCGACGATCGTCGCTCGAGCGGAGCCACCTGTTGTCAGCACTCTCGCCCCACACCCGCTTGCTTTCAACGAGTCAACGAGCGCTCCCTCTCTCCTAGTCGGAGGGTGTCACATCGTGCGGCAAGAACGGAGTGATCGGTATCGACAAGAACGGGTGCGTGAGCGACCCCAACAATATCGCTAGGGTGGGGAACAGCTGACTTACCCCCCCCCCCCCGTCCTGCTGTCTGCTTGGTTCNGACTTTCCCCCCCCCCCCCTGTCCTGCTGTCTGCGTGGTTCGTGTATATTCTCGTCGGTAACTCCTACGCGTTGCCAGGATTCCAGACATGTGGTTGTGCTGTGCAAGAACCAGTTCTACTGCTTCAGGTGCGTTTTGGGTTGAAGTACGAAACGCGGGCAGAGTGTTGTTGCGCTACTCCACGCACAAGAGTGTTTTCTGCGAGAGAAAAGTTCTGCTTCTTTTCCGGCGTGCAAGATTCAGGCACCCCGTGTTCGTTTCTGCGCACTTTGGGTGGATATGGGAGCATACCCGTGCTAAAAGCAAGGTGGTGTGTGTGTCGCTCTCTCTCTTGTCATTCCCACGCTCTCTCACTCCTGGAATCTATCACACCATGTGATGCAGTGCGCTACATCCCGATGGACGGGTGGGAATCACTGAGGAGGAGCTGGAAGAGATTGTGCTAGCCGTGCAGGAAGACGCGGCGAAGGCTAACCTAGCAAAGACCGCGGCCAACGCTGTGGGGGTTCTCACCACTCAGGTCAGAGACTGGACGGAAATCATCACAAGTACAGACATAATACGTGTTAAGTTATGTCCCGTCTCATCTATATCGTCGTCTGGTCGCGTGTCTCATGTTTGCTTTCGCACGGCCGTGGGATATATACCACGATGTCGTGTCGTTTGAGGAGGACAACGGCACCGCTGCGTGCGCGGAAGTTTTTGGTGTTGTCGTGATCAGTCACGTGCCATGCCGTGAGCTTGACATCGTGGTGACCACCATTCGGCGCAATGCGGCGTGTGTGCGTGGTGATGAGCTGTGTGCGTCGTGTGTTTGTCGCCAACCAAGACGCGGGACGATTGGGCGGTCGCCAGGAGACGGCTGGCCGCGGCCGACGAGACAAACAAGCGCTACCTTCATCTCGTCGACACGGCGCTCTTCGTGCTCTGCCTCGACCACACCTCCCCCTGCACGGCAGCCGAGGTATCGGGGGTTCCCTCTTGATTTCATTCTTGGCGTGTGAGTCGTGTCCAGTGCTATTTTCGTCGTTGTTTATATCTTGGATTTTGTCCTGTGTTGTGGTCAGGTTCAGTGCTATTCAGCTACTTTCGTCACATACTACCCGAGGTACTTCAGACATTCGTTTACTATACGCCGCTTGTTTTTGTTGAAGAACGGTTGCTGTTCCTGTGCTTGAATTGGTTTCAGCATCAAGTACACCTTTATTCGTGCTTTTTCCCGTTACCGCCTCGCTGAGACACTATAGTTGTCCGTTTGCGGCAAATGGCTACCTGGTCGCCTGACAAACCGACACTCGCCGCTGGGCACACACACGACTCGCGAGCACTCCTCCACCCCCCCTCAACACAGCACGGGCATATTCTCACCCTCCCCCATTTCTGACACAAGAGGGCACGGCCTTAGCACTTGGTTGTTGTCATAACGTGCGTGAGCTGAGTTTTGTGCCACGTTCGTGTGAACCCCGCCGCGCGGCCGCAGATCGCTGCTTCGTGCCTCCACGGGAGCTACGCCTTGGAAGGAGATGTCCAGGTACTGCGCACAGCACATCTTCAATTGGATTTTTGTTTTTTAGGCAGCGGTGATTTTTGGTCTGGTTCCTGTTGAACGCGGGCGTCTCGAATAATGCGTTGTATATAATGTCGTTCCATTTCGCTTGCAATGTTTAGGTGGCAATGAGTTGTGTGAAAGTTTGGGGTTTTTTACAAACGCTCAAGGAAGAGCTTTTAGATTTATTTCCCGTTCCTCCCCCCCCCCCTGTTCGTTCGACCGGGTCCTGCTCCTGGTTGATCAGGTTGGCACCTACATGCGATTCCCTCTACCATTCTGACACTCTACCAGACTAGACCCCCCCGCCTCCCCTTGCGTTCACCACGCTTTGCCCGCGCTCCCGTATTCGTCGGTTGGCTAGGTGGGTACGTGCACGAACCGGTGGTACGACAAGCTGCAGCTGATCGTCTTCGAAAACGGCTCCGCGGGGGTGAACTTCGAGCATACCTGGGTTGACGGACACACGGTACTCCGCTTCGCAAGGTATGAGTGTGTGTGTAATGCGTGCAAAGCGAGGCTCATTTGCTTTTCTGTCAGAAATAGCGAAACGGCAGTAGTCAAAAAAAGGTACAAAAACTATTTTTGTTCTATGTGACGTTTCGATTTTCTTCCATGTTTTTTTATGAGATTGCCATCACCACCCTCCACTTCTCTAACTAAGCGTCTTGAGACCGGTCCGCAGCTCACGAAACGGTGTTGATTGGCTCGTTTTGAAGAGCTGCTTGTATACGTTGTCAGTTGCAAGCTTACATCGGTTTGCGTACATCGGATTCATCTTTTGGTGGGGCCTTGATTTTGCCCATCTGGAATAGCTTAAGTGATGATAATCCCGGGGCAGTTTGTTTTTCTTGTACTTTTCACCGTTGGAAATGAACTTTCTGGTCTTTGCTTTTTGCTTTTTGCGGCGATGGTCATCTCTCTTGCCGTTTGAGGCAGGACGGGAGCAGTGGATCGCAGAGCTAATAGCCAAAACGTGCCAAGTCACGCGAAGTTAGTAATGACAGGAGTAGCAACAACAACGACAGCTCCTGTTGTGTACCATGCTTCGCGAAGGCCAGTCAGTGCACCAAGGCATCCCAATCGACACCATCCAATTCTCCCCTTTTACAAACCCTTGTCCCTCCCACCCCCCAACGCCGATTCGGCCTCCTGGTGCATGTTTCTCTCCTCCTCGGGATGGGATGACGTCGTGAACGGCTAATGGTCCGCAGCGACGTGTTCGCCGATGTGATTTATCGGTTCGCCAACCACCTCACGTCTACCACGGGCGGCGCCCGCGGCCGTGAAGGCATGGGGGTAAGAGCGTGTGTGCGCGCGTTCATGTGTTTTCCGGGCTCTTTTTTTCCTGTCATCGTCCTCTTCTATGCGTTTTCTTGCAGCCACCGCAGTGCGGATTGGCGTGGTCTGCCGCTCTCAAGTGCTTCCACACGCCGAGAAGGAAAACAACTGTATTTGCCCCGGAGCTCTTAGAATTCCTTTTGATACCGCACCGCCTTACGCACGCTTTGGACGTGGGATCCCTGCCTGAACGCTTGAGAGCCACAACGTTTCCAGGAGTTAGTTTGGTACGAGAGCGGGGTAGATCGGGTCCTCGTCAATGCCTTCCTCGCCCATGTTGCGTTTGTCGTTGTTGTTGGTGGTGGTGTGCTAGAATTTTTTTGGTTACCGATGTTCGAGACGATGGCGTTGTTTGTTGCTGCCGGACCGGCAGGAGGTGTTCCCCCCGGACAAGCAGGCGTTCTCCCTGTGCGATGGGCGGAGCCCCGTCAAGATGGAGTGGCGGCTGCCCAAGGACATGCGGAGGGATATCTACTTCGCCGAGACCAGAATATCGGACCTCATACGGCAGCACGACGTGCAAGCGCTGGAGTACGACACGTGAGTCCCGAGCGATTTCTATGTATTGCAGCTGAAAACAAAGACTACGATGTGATGGGTTTACACGTGCACATTCATCCTGGTGTGTGGTGAACTTAGTTAGCATCGACCGCGCTAACTGGCTGACCAGTCTTACGGTGGGACCACAAACGCGAGTGCGCTTTCTGGTCGGTGGGCTCTCCCGATAGGGGCGCCGCGGAGGATATCTGACTCCGCCCGGGTAGTCTCCTGATTCAGGCTACTTGGGAATCGTGTTGCAAGGTACACAGACGCGGCGGTTGTCTTGCCCGAGAAAGAAGGGTACCTATTGTAGGATCATCACCTCAAGCACGGGTGTGCAAGTGGTCTGGGTGCGAAGTCCTTTGCACTGAAGGACTTATATTCTGAAGTCCGATAGGGAAACGCACAGCCCACTCGCGGCATCCCAACCGCTTCGGACGCTTATTGTCCGCCGTGGCGTGTATTTTGGTGCTGCTCGTCAGTTTCGGCAAGCGTTTCATCACGCAGAACAAGATGAGCCCGGACGCGTTCGTGCAGATGTCGATCGTGTACGGCTACTACGGCCTCTACGGAGATGTCGTCGCCGCCTACGAGCCGGTCTTGACCAAGGTCGGGTTCGCTGTGGTTCACGAGATGACACTTGAAGTCTTGACTAATGCGGATAGAGTGGCAAGTCCCTGTCCCCTTTTAGGAAACCTATGCTGTCGAACGCACAGGTGTGCTGATCGGTTTTGAACGATGGCCGACCGACAAGTGCAAGGAAAGCTCTCGACGAGATCTTTCGTAAAACCACCTCGTTTTCGGCGTTTGCAGTCTCTTTGTTGTAGACAACTGGCCTTGTAAGTATCAAACGCACACCTGTATATTCTTCGCGCACACCGCCCTACGTTCCACTTTTTTCGTTTTTTTTTGGGTGGGGAGATTGCATCGTGTTCGCGTTTCGTTCTTTTTATTTCGGTAAGCGTTGTGCTTCACAGATGATCGTTCGGTGGTATCGACAGTTGGAACCACGCCTCACGTTTATCATGTGTCTCTCAACCCTGCTGCCGGCGTACAGGCGTTTCTGAAGGGCAGAACAGAGGCGCTGCGGACGGTTACAGCGGAGGTCAAGGCCTTCTTGGAGGCGTTCTCCAACCCGGACACTTCCACGGTGCGTTTGGGTTGAGGATCTGGTTCGGGTTGGGATTTGGTGGTCGAGAGAAGGGGGCTAGGGGTAGGAGCCTATGAGATAATTCCAGAACTAGGAGTGCAAGCACTAGAAGTGCAAGCACTAGGAGTGCAAGAGTTGGAGCAAGATTAGGAGGTCACTCAAGTTGGACGAGTGCGGGAACCTCGTTATCCCTCCTTTGCTTCGGTGCATTCTCGCTTCTGGCTGCCGACAGCTATTTTAGCCCCCCCGCCCCCTCCGTACCCTCTGTTCGAAGAGGGGCCTGACAAAGGCCAGAGACAACCGCGAAGCTGCGTGTTGTCGACAGGGTGGTTTCTTGTATCGCCCACCCTTCCCTCTTGGCCTTAGCTTGTACATCGTGGCCCTTTTTCGTCTGGTTGTGTCTCAGGGGTCACTTCGCTTCTCCCTCGTTAGCCTGTTCCAATCGTAGCTTGCCGCTCCGCTCCTCCCTCCTGGTCAAATTGTGCAGGTATGGAGCCATATGCGTAACACACCCATATCCTATGTGTTCGAACATCACCGGCAACTGCGAAGATTGTATGATAATACAAAGAAAATGTTCAGAATAACGTGCCCCGGAGATGAACCAATTTTGTTTTGTATCTCCTTGAACGGTAGCATACTCGGTCTTGTCATCCAGCTTTGGCTGCTACTCGGGTCTCTTGTCTAAATCCCCCCGCTAATTAATGCTTGTCTTGATGGCTGTGTGTTGTTTGTGTGCCTCTGCCTCCATCAGCCACAGACACCTCTCACCCTTGCTCTGTCCTGTCTATTGCGCTCCTGTCCTTTTGCTTTGCCCCTCACCGTGCCGCCGTTCCCCTTGCTTTTGTGCCGCACGTGTCGCCTCACGCCCGTCGCCTCGCGTCTCTTCGTCGGAGCGAACAGAAGCGCAAGATGTTGTCGTTGAGGACAGCCATCGTGTCGCACGGCCGCCTCGTCAAGCTGGCGGCCAAGGTGATGAGCGGCGAGGGCAAGGTTGTTATTTTTGTTGTTGTTGTTGCTGTTGTTGTTGTTGTTGTTGTTGTTGTTGTTGTTGTTGTTGTTGTTGTTGTTGTTGTTGTTGTTGTTGTTGTTGTTGTTATCCACGTTCGAAAACGGCGATTTTTTTCTCTTAATCCATGCGGCAAATGAACGCCCTCCGAAACCTCCTCCTGTCCCAACAACGGCCGCAGGGGAAGGGGGTCGACAGACACTTGTTCGCCCTCCTGTGCATGGCCAAGAAGAAGGCGGAGGAGGCGACAGCAGCAGCGACAGCAGCAAAGGAGGCGGTTCCGAACGGAGGGGACAGTAATGGAATCCCCCCCCCGTCTCCTCCCTCCCATATCCCGGCGTTGTTCGAGGACGAGGCTTGGCGGGTGCTTAACCACGTCATCCTGTCCACGAGGTACGTATGCGGTGTGACAAACATTATCCGGTATGCCATCACAGCCGAGAAACAGACCAACTCTATATGACAGGGTGCCTGCTGGGGTTGCAGGGAATACCTCTCCATTGTTTCTACGCCAAAGTTTGCATGGATCGAACGAACTTGAGGTATTGCTTGCCGAAACAAGGAGAAGATCCGACAACTTTTCTTTAAATGCTTACCTACCTACCTGTGTTTTTTTGTGGTCGGTTTCCTCTATCGTACGAGCTCACTTCTTCTTTATCTTTTTGTCTCGGTTGCTCTCGAACCTTGGCGGCGTCGAATCGATTCCAGCAATTGTGGCAATCCGTCGCTGCGGCTCTTCGGCTTCGGGCCGGTCGTCCGGGATGGTTTCGGCGTTGGCTACATCATCAAAGGTATGGAGAACCGTTGCAACTGTCTCGATTTTTTCGCTATTGTTGTTGCTGCACAGCCGCACCCGAAGCGAGTAGGAAAATTAACAGCAGCAACAAAGTATCAACAACAACGACAACGTGAACAGCAGACAAAGCCCCCGCACTCCCCACAGCTTTTGACGCGCTCGGTTCTTCTGTTTTTCGTTTCTCGGCACGGTTTTCCCCCCCCGCAACGCCCGAAAACTCGAGGAGACACCTATTTTCACCGCACACGTTAAAAACTGAGCATTGGTCACCCACCCCCAAGTCTCTCTTTCCGACGCTGCGGCACCCCTCCCCCGCGATCGTTGTCGATGTCGTTCACTTGACAGAAAACCAGCTGAAGTTGGTGGTGACGTCGAAGAACAGGCAGACGGATAGGTTTGTCGGCAAGATCCGGGAGTTTTTCGACACCGTCTTCCACGCTTACAGCCCGTCACAGGCACGTGTGTATGTGTGTGACGTCCTCACGTTAATCAAAAGCCCATGTTGTTGCTGCTGCTGTACTTCTCTCCGTCGCTGTTTTTTTCTGTGAGTTCTCTGTGGAAAGACACATTGGAGAGAGCGCAGAATAGTGAAAGTGTTTTTCTTCTTTCGTTCCTTACCCTGGATGGATTTGCTTTCCATCCGGCATCAGCCACACCTTTTTTTTGCACACCCGTGCGGAGTCGCCTCAAATGTCCACGCAATGGACACACAATCGTCACTCGCATTCGCCCATCAGTGTTGGTATTCTTCCACATTTGATGATGATGTTGCGGGCCAAGTCCGTCCCTGACGACCAGCCCAAAGCCGAAGAACCGCCGCGACGGGTCGCCTCACAGTTCAATTGTTGTTGGGTAAACATAGATTCGACGGCAACGGGTAAGCCTTTGTCCATGTAACGTCGCTCTTAAATGCTTGTGCTCTTCATCTCTCACGCTGTGCGCGAGTTGAGGACGCATTCTGGTCGCTCATCACCCGCCCCCGCCCCCCCCATTTGCTTCCTCTCTCGTTGTGCAACGTCTGACGATCTGCCTATGCTGTGCGCGGTCAGATCCATGGCAGGGTGAGAGTTGTGGCGGCCGGAGGTGCTTCGGACGAGTCCGGCGGCTACTCGATGTGGGGGTCCTTCAGAAACAAGAAAGGAGACGCGCTTCTCTGACGGTTACATCGTCTTGCCTCACACCGTGCCTTGTCTACTATAATAGCCTCCTGGCCTAGTCTGATGGCCCGGCCCGCGCTGCACAGGGTCCTGGCGGAATAGATACCGGGGCCGTTGGTCGACTCACCTTCCGTCTGGCTTCTGGACTAAGGCCAAAGCGGTGGTGTGTACACGCTGCTACGATATATATATATATATATATTTATATATATATATTTGCGACTATCGCATGCCACGTTGGCGCTCACAGGACCGACGCAAAGAACCACGATGTAGGATAAGAGCACAGCTGGCACACCTGTTTATGGCAGCCGTTTTGACCCCAGGTGATTGTTGCTGCCGTGCTAGTGCTACAAGCTTGGTTCGATGCGATGTGCGCGGGGGCTGTTCGTAAAGGGTCGGGCGTGCACTCCGTGCATCTTTCGGGTGTCAGCCGTCGGTTGTTGGAAAAATAAGTCAAAGATGGTGTGCTCGTTGACAAACGATCGCGTCAGATCGTGCAAACTTCGAAGGCATCCTCAACATTGTACACTTCGCCGAGACTCGAAGCATGAGTGTGCTCATAGTCAACCGTGCTTGCCGTAGTCGTTAGACCATTGACGTGGCATCCTTGCAAAACCGGGACGGAGACCGGAAGCTGGGGTAGGGCTGAAGGGAGGGCTTGGGTATTCATAATCACCCAAAAGAAAGGGGGGTGACCCCGAACCGCGCCCTAGTGAGGCGCGTTTTGATGTGGTGCAAGTTTACATGTCCTCGCGCAGTAGTGCTGGCTGGAGCGGTACCGTGTCGTGCTCGCGTGGTGAGGGCTTCTGTTGTGTAGGGCGTGTTGCCACCGCTGGTGGATGAACCTGCGGTAGTCGCTGTGTGCGTAATTCCCGAGGCAGCGACGCGTGGGGATTTCGCGGCGGGGTTGATGGTTCGTCCGGGGGAGACGTGGATAAAGACGCCATCGGGGATGTATGTTTGCTGTTCTTCGCGTGGCATTGGTACACCCGACTGAGCAGCCCGCGGCAACAGGCACGCCGTTCGCTTACAGCAGTAGATATAAATATTTCATGAAGAAGATCATCCTTTTTCCGTGAGTGACAGGAGGAGTGTTGCGGAGTCTTTTGTACTCTTGCTTGTTGCGTCTCTGTGGCTTTGCTTCGTACCCTATGACCCCGGGTGAGATAGATTCTTTGATGCACCGCTTGCGCTAGCAGGGGAAAACGATAGGCCGTGTGAGCACTTGGTAGGTATCTTCGTCGTGAAGTTTGATCTTTGCTTGTGTGCCTGCTCTCGCTGCAATGGAATGTTTTCCGTCGGAGACATGCGTCTAAGCCATGTATTTGCGAAGTGCAGTTTTGGAGGAGGGATTGCTGAGCTTCTGCCCATTTCTCCGTTTTCTTTGTCCTGGTACGTACATGGTGTTGATCCGGTGTGCTGTCGCTTGTTGTGTTCCTTGTTTGCTCGTTGCGCTGTCCCTCAAATTTTGAGGGAAGAGACTCAAAATTTCCGATTTTTTTTGTCCTTCGTCAAACGTCGTTTTGCACCCACTAGTGGTGAAGCGTCTTTTCCTTGCGTTGTAGGCACAAGTACAAGAGATGAAGTGCAGCTTTTGTATATCTGTGCCTTCCCATTTTGTTAATACCGAAGGAATGCTTGATAGTCTGTCGTTGCGCACCAGCAGACCTTTTTGTTTTTGCCCATCGGCACCCGGTTGAAAGAATAATTTCTATGCACATGTGGTGGTTCTTGTTTGACAAGCAGTATCGTTTTACGTCTGTGTGCTGTTGTCCATTTTTTTTTGTGTTATTTAGGCATCGCCGTCACTGGGTGGGTGTCAAAGTTGTAGAGAATCACCTTCTTGAAAAATAAAGTGGTAATTTTCAAGGACCCGATTTTGGTTGTCCCTCCATAACTTTTGACTGAGAGCGAGTAAAAGAAAAGAAAAACAGCTTCGGAACGCCCACCGCAAGGCGCAAAAGAGTAGCGAGTTGCCAAAAAAAAAGGAAAAAAAAGAGAAAAAAAAAAGAAAAAAAGATGCTCGCGGCGGGTCTCTAACCCACGAAATTGGCCCTAGAGCAACTTTTCCCCCATATATGTTGCTAATCCTTTTTTTTTTTCGCACCAAACCACCCACACGTGCACAGGAACGCCCTCAAACACTATGCAAATGCCTCTACCGCACCTATAGCGTTCATACATAACAAAAACTGGCCGTTTTCAACAAAAATGTTCCATTTTTGTACAACATTCCCACCAGAAACACGGAAAAAACGGAACAAATACAGCTCAATGAACAAGAATGCGCCATCGACTCTACGGCCTCCATTCCTTCGGGGTCTGGCGCCTGTGCGACTNTCATACATAACAAAAACTGGCCGTTTTCAACAAAAATGTTCCATTTTTGTACAACATTCCCACCAGAAACACGGAAAAAA
>CACKRE030005102.1:8412-25208 GCA_902602495.3 Ectocarpus sp. CCAP 1310/34
AAACCGTCAATTTGATGCGTGTATCGAGGTGCCGGTTTGCGAGTATTGGATGCAGCTTCCCTGCTCGTGATTTGCCCTTTTCCGCTACCTTGGACATGTGTGCATTCCACGAGCAGTCTTTTGCGATCTCTACTCCAAGGTATGTGTACTGGTCCACTACTGCAATCTCCTCGATCCCCCACTTCCATCTATGTTCTACTGGTTCCTCCTTGTTCTCGGGGGGGGGGGGTTCTCAATACCGACAGGCAGTTATATTTTTCAAGGAACTGTTACTATTAGTGAGTAGAGGGAGGTCCTACGACTGCCGTACCGCGAACGGCCGAACCCCAAACACGCTGGCACACTGTCACCACTATTAATTGCTGGGAACGTCTGTGTGGCCGCGGGTATGAAGAGGGCAGCTGTCTGCACCTTTTTGGTGCCGCAATCTCTTGGAGCATGCAGTGCACTGCTTTCCATCTTCTGCTAGAGCTGAACGGTACCAAAATACCATACGCCAAGACCCAAAGAAAAAAATGAGGAGACTTCCCCCTCGAGTGTGGTCATATCTCGAACGGAGGGTGTGTCTGCGATTGTATGTGTACAGCAGGATTATCAAAAATAAATCAATATATATATGTACAAAAAAGATACATTTCAAATACAGATCAACCACCTCTGCCAGATATTCTAGCGCTAGGTTGCCGTGCGGTGAAAGGCTAGGGTAGCACTGCCGGACGTGTGCACAACAGAGCGAGGACAACAACGAGAATATTCCGGGAGACATTTTTCAACGGAGGGGCAAGCACTACTGGTCAGATCAAGTAGCCTTCGCAGGGTTTATCGATTAAGTAAACATTTGGACAAAAGAATGAAATCGGGGAAGATTGGTCAGGGTTAGGTCGAAGGGAACAGGGTTTGCGTAGCCCGTCCATGTTCTACAGTATTCCCAACAAGAACACTAATTTCCCTCGAAGGGGGTCCGGTCAGATGGCGTGCACTGCACACACACCTCTGGGAGAACCTCGATGGTAGCCGGGGTGGTGTCCAGCTGCCGAGCACCGTGGTTGGAGACCCAGATGCCGTCCACGCCCTGGCGAACCGATTCCGCAGCGTCTTCCGCGGTCATAACGCCCTTCACCACGATCTGGTTGACATGGGAGGATACGCGGTAGGGCGGAGGGGGGGCGGGGGGCGGGGGGCGGGTTGAACGTTTTTCGCCCATATGCGACGTCTTTCGGCCACAGCTGAATGTCATGAGGGGAAGCCGGCGTGGAGGAGGGGGGCGGTGGTACATGTTTTACGACCACATGTGACGTCTTTCGGCCACAGACATGACGTCTTCCGTGGTCATAACGCCCTTCACCGCGATCTGGCTGGCATGAGGTAGGAGGTACGGACGGGGCTGTGCATGCCTTAGCGGTTAGGTTAATAACCGCGCGTCCTCCAGAGAACAGAGGGTTGGTTATCCCCGCACAGGGCCAAGGAAAATCTGTCATGTCTTCCAACCACGAACACCATCCACGGTACTTTTACACCGTGCCTGCGTGCACCTGCCTATTAAGATCGAATCTCACCTTCATGCTGCCGCAGATCGTGCGCAGCCACTTGATGTCGTTCCAGTCCAACGTCCTGTCGATCAGGCTTGCCACGTACGCTGCGAGGCCCTGAGGTTTGCCATAGGTACGGTAGTGCGGGAGGTGCCATGGGGAACGACGGGCACCAAGCACAACAGCAAGGACAAAACCATAATGACAAAAAATATCAAGCACAACAGCAAGGATTCTGAAGATAATCACAGGTACTACACAAGAGTGCCCCTCCACTAACGCAATGAATTCGCCTTCAAATTCATCCTAGACTCTCATCGATGGATAGAGGTGGATGCAACATGTCAACGAAAAAAAAAACTCCCGAAAACCCGAAAATCTTCAACCGCCGTATCTGGAGGCCTGACACAAACAGGTGTACTTTTGTTGTGTTTGTAAGTAAAAAAAGAAGAAATGCATTTTAAAGGAAAAATAAGTGATTCTCAAAAAAAAAAAGGTGCTACATTTAAAGAAAAAAACATGTGAATCTGCAAGGAAAGAAAAAATAAATCTAACCGAGTCGTTCCCCCCGTCCTTGAAAAAGAATAAAAAACAAGTGATTCTGTAAGAAAATACAACAAGAAAACCTCACCGAGCCGTTCCCCCTCATCCTTGAAAAAGAAAAAAAAAAAAGTGATTCTGTAAGAAAAGAAAAGAAGAACGAATCTCACCGAGTCGTTCCCCCCGTCCTTAGTCCCCGAGGCGTGGGCGCCGCCAGCAGACACGAAGTTGCCCATCGTCAGGTGCTCCGGCAGTTTGAAGCGGTTGCGCATGTCGGCCTCCCGCCTCCCGAGGACGGGTGTGTCGACGGTGACGGCGAGGGCGGTGTAGCCGGCCGCGAGGGCGCGCTTGACCAGCTGCTCCGTGATCTTACGGTCCTGTTCGCCGCCGGTGATAATAACCGAAGGGGGTGTTTCGCATGCGGTTAGTGCACTTATCACGCGTCCTCGAGAGGGCGAACCATCATGGGGGGTGTTTGCTCATTGATTTGGAGACAACATGGGAAACAAAAAGGTATGATCACTCTTGTTTCGATCTATGCTTGATCGAATATTGGGAATTTGTGGTTCGCCGACGGTGATCAAGCGAGAGCGGTAGAAGCACCAAACGACAAAAAGGTGGATTCAAGCAGCGATGACTGGTGTACGTTTGATACCAACGGTGTGCATTGTGAGCGCGCGCTACTCTTTCGGTGTTAAACAAAAAGGAAACAGGGCCTTGAACGACACACGAGCAAACGGGGGCAAGTACAAAATTAACTTCCGATGGCATGCCAAGAAAAAGTATCACACACACACACATGCCGCCCCCTCACGGGGTCCCAGTTCGTGACATTTAGAACTGTTCCGTGTTTTCAACCGCACCAAGACTGACGTCTTTTCATTTGGTCAGCAGTTTAGCGCGGTCGACGCCAATAATAAAAACACACAAACAAACCTTGTAAACGTAGAGCTGGAACCAGCGAGCACCCGCGGGCCCACCGGCCTTGGCGACGTCCTCGAGAGCGGTGGTGGACCAAGAGCTAAGGGTCATCAGGGCGCCCGCCTTGGCTGCGGCTCCGGCGGTGGCGCACTCGCCAGAGTCGTGGGCCATGCGCTGCATCGCTGCGGTGCGTTTTTTCGAAGCCATCACGTGACATTGTTGTTGTTATTAATAGTGCTGCTGCGCAGACAGAGCCGTGCGTTGAGCTCCAGACCAACCACGAAAATGAACAAGTGTTTGTCGTTTTTTAGTCAACATTGAAATCCGAAATCTACAAGTACGTTGAGAAGGAACACGTGAAAAAAAAGGTGCGTTTTTCCGTTCTTGGTGAATATCGGAGTATGAATATTGCTGCAGTTACAATTGTGGAGCGGCCGTTCTATGGGGCTGTTCATCGGGGCCGTTGGTCTGGTGATTCTGCCGCTCCATTTTGGGTAGAGTGTCGCTGGCCTTACAGTGTCACAACCGTTCTCACAGATTTCTACATCGGACCGGCCTCGATGTAACCATAGAGACAAAATACAAAAAAAAAAAAATTGTGTTCACATCCAATGTTAGGTGCAGGTTGATTCACGACCTTGGTTGTTAAACGAATAGAGAGGGCACGCTGGCCCACGCACGGCACAAGGGGGATCGATAGCCCTACTAGAAACACAGACCAACATGTTACACGAACCGCCCACCTAGATCTCTGCAGACCCGTATCTTGGTGCGGTGTACACCTACAGGAAAGCACAGACCTCCTTCTCGTTACTAGGTGCGATCTACGTGGTCCTCCTTCTCGTCTTATCGTGCAACATGACCGTGAGATTCTCAAATCACAATCTGGATCATCCATCGTTCCAACTTGAAACCAATCTACGAAGGAAATGTTGTCCCTTCAAATCCATCGATCTCCCAAAAGAAGTCCATCGTCTGAAATCCATTCAAAATGGAGTTTCGTTGGGAGATCGACGACTTCGACGGGACCACTTCCCCTTGAGAGATTTATTTGAATCGGAACGATGAACGATCCAGACTTGGGGCTTGAGGTTACTACGGCCATGTTGTTCGAAAAGACGAAAGGAATCAATGGATCGTATCTAGTTGGTACCAAGCAGGGGGGCTGTTCCTGTAGGTGTCCACAGCACCAAGATACGAACATGCGGATCTAGGCGGCGTGTATCATGTTGTTGTTTTCACAATAAATGCTGGCATGCGCAAATATTTAGCAGGGACCGAGGACATGCGGAGATCTAGGCGGCGTGTATCATGTTGTTTGTTGTCTTCACAACGAATGTTGGTACACATGTGTTAATAGCAGGGCGATCGACCCCCCTTCTGCACCCCTTGATGACCAAGGTCTTGGGGTCAACCTTAACCTTCGCCTGAAGCACCCGCTACCAAACATCCAAAACAAACTTGTTTCATGCCAGACAGCTACAGCTCTAGCTCTCACCGGTGGGGGCGATGCAGATAGGCGAAGAGATCTTCTGCCCCAGGACCGTGGTAGACGTGTCCACCTTGCTGACGTCTCGGAGGATGCGGGGGCGAAGCCGGAGCCGGTTGAACGCCGCCCTGTGGATTTATTTTCATAAATAATTACAAGCAAAGTCGCTGGTTGTAGATATGTTGCTCGGATAACAGCGGTAGGACCACAGGCAAGTTGTTGTACACAAGGACCGCCTTCGCGAGAAACTACCGTGTATGACACAAGGTAACACACCACCTTGACCAATTTTCAAAGCTCGATTATGCGACAACGAAGAGGATGCATAAATGAAACAATACATTTTCGGAAAGCTCTAGACGAGACACCTTCAACTCCACCGTTTTCCGCGCTGTAACTCTTTCTGCTGTCGAGAAATCGAGATTTGAAAATCGGTCCAGGGGGTGTGTTATCTTGTGTCATCTACGGTAGGTTTCGGAGGAAATAGAACGGGGAGGGGAGGACAGTACGCAACCCCTATCTTATCCCTAACCCAACCTCCCCGATTGTTGCATGTATCGAACGTGATTACTTTGACGGAAAAAAATCTGCGAAGGCTACTTTTGTCACACAAAACACTTTTAATTCATTGCTGATCTATTCTTGACACTCAAATATCTGTGGATGGAGATCCTATTCTTTTGTTTTCGTAAGAAAAAAAAAAACAGGGTTGCCGCAACGACATCAGGTCAAGCCATGTAGCGAGGCCAAATGGCTATGGTTATGGCTACACCCATGCCATTGGTATGGATTGATTGCCTAGGCGTCATGGGTAGGTGTGCGGATAAGGAAACATTGGGCATGATGGTCGTCCTCACTGAGGCCAGAGAAGACTTACATGAGTCCAGTTGGATGGATTATCCTGCTGACTTTGGGCGTCACAGACATGCATATTCGGAGGCGTGTTGTTTCAGGAGACACACGTGCCACGATGGTAAATATGGTTGAGGGTTGCGACATGGATTGAAAGTTACATGTTGTAGCCAACAGTTTTGTCCTCGACAACGCCACCCACGCACGGAAAAACCCTTCGGAAGTGCCGACCAAAGTTCACCCAGAAGCCGGCTTGCGGCCGCTGGGGCGCGTTTGCTCATGAACCGGCATCGGCCAAGCGTGTTCCGAGGATTGGCATCGAACGCGCTCGAACAGCACGCAAGAATGCCGTTCTGCTCAATACCGTGATATGGGCATCAATTTCTTCGTCCTCGCCCTCTCCACAGTGCGGGCGTCTACCCCCCCCTCACCTGTTTTCCCTCAAGGTGACCATGTCGTTGGCCCCGCTGGCGTAGTAATCGAAGGCGTTCTTGGACAGCATGAGCTGGGCATGGCGCTCGAACTCGCGCACGTTGACAGGCTCCCAACCTGTGACGTACGTAACAAGTACAAGTACCATCGGGTGGGTATGTATGTACTCGATGGTTGAATGCGACGATGTTTTCATGGGGGTTCCGCCGGGGAAACGAATGGCCTCGGTGCTCATGTCATACATACCCCCGTATGCAAGAAGCGCGCCCCGGGGGGGCACCTCTGGTGGAGGCCTGCTTCCAGAAGAAACGGGAACGGCCCGCCTGGACGGGGTGATGGCGCCCGTTCATCGTGTACACGAACCCGATCTCTTTCAGGGCTCCTAGCATGGTGTCAGACCACACGCCATGACAGTTTGGTAGTTTGCGTGTGAACACAACGCGGACACTAGCAGGGTCGTGTCAAGCTTCGAGTCAAAAAAACGCTTACGGACTCGTTAGCGTCCGCGTTGTGTTCACACGCAAACTACCAAACTGTCATGGCGTGTGGTCTGACACCATGCTAGGAGCCCTGAAAGAGATCGGGTTTGTGTACAAGATGAACGGGCACCATCACCCCGCCCAGGCGGGCCGCTACGCTCCCGACCACAAGACACGGCCAGGAAATCATGGGTGGGACCACAGACCGGAGCTGGAGGCACCATCCAAAGTCCAACACTTTCACTAAATGATCGTGGGCTAAGAGCAAATATGCAACAGCAGTATAACAGAATAAATGGGCTGCCGACGAATCAAGCATAATTGGGCTACAGGCGAATCCCAATTCGTCACGAAAGATGGAGGTACGTAGGCGTACCGAAGTCGCTATACTCTGCTTGCCGTGTTGCTATATCGTCGCGTTTCACAGTAAACGTTGTTCACAAGGTTAACGCCATTGCAGCGCTACCATGAAAGGATGCATTGCGGCCGTCTGGGCCCTCACCCGCTGGCGCCCATATCATTGAGGCCATCACTTTACGTTGGCACCGATCACCAACTCCTCGTATCTGTACCACATGCAAGACACATCAACATGTTAACGCGCTGGGCTATCGCACTCAAGAACTACGATTTCACTGTCCAATACGTGCCGGAAAAATTCAACGTCGTCCCCGACACTCTGCCTCGAATGTTTAGCGAGGTCAGTGGCAACCCTGTATCGTCCGAACCAAACCTTGCGGCCATATGTCGCAAAGTACCCCATGATAAAACCCTCACAGGGCACAACGAAAGCAGGTGTACCGACAGCTACTGACGTGGAGAGTTCTTCCCTTCACGCCTTTCCTGCCAAGTTCAGTAGGCATCCCAACTACCGCAGGCGCTACGCTAGCTGGGCAACCCTACTCGTCGCTCTCATCGCTAGGGTCCTTGTTGCGAGGAATACGGTCGTCGGCGCACGAGCGCCTCGCCATCGGGAATGATAAAATCAGCGTATACCCTTCACAACGGATGATAACTTTTCAACATAAATGATCAACGGTTCGTGCCACCATCAAGGCTTTCGACACTCATGTCTATCGACAAGGCCCCGCGTGTGGAGACTGAACATTTTTTTTTTTTTGGTTCATCCAGCCCACAGAGGTCAAACTGCACATGCTGCTTATACAATATGAGAGAGAATGGCGTGTGGGGCGTGGTCCATCAAATCCATATGACTCCACGCGCCGGTATGCGTATATGCGTATGCATGTACAAAACCCAGGACCTTTCATGGAGATCAACCTACCGTTCGGGGGGGTAGGCCACCGTTTGGAAACGCAACGTCGCAATTGGCACATAGCGCTGTTGGGAATGTGAATGATGCTTTGCTCTTCAGTCTGCAGTACAAACACGATCATACATCTGGGGCAACTGGCTATATGCTTGCCCTTCTATGTAGGTACCGCGGGTGACACACATTCACACGTTGCAGCACATATGGACACAGTTACAGCTACAAGAAGGGCGGGGTGATCGAATAGGCCGCTGTACTCGCTGCTCCGTCTCACGCTGTGACCAAACCTAGCTCAACACTACCACCATCGAAATACTTCTACATGTCTAACAGAACAGCACAGGGGGGTAGCACATCTGTCTGACCCCGCGTATGACGTATGGCAACAAAAGGGGTTGGTGAGTGTGCCGGCGTCACCTTGAACACTGCTGTGGAAAAAAGCGGCCCAATTTTCAGCATGATTTTGCGTGCGTAAGTCACGCCCAAACCTCTATCGATGCCGGGCGTACAGAAGGACAAGGCATCTCAAGCCGAGGGGGAGGGCCTCTCATGAAACCCCATGTACCTACAGGCAGAACGTCCCGACCGTAATGGCAGGGCCCTGGGGTCATATATCATGCTTGCTCGGCCGACATGTGTATGTGTTCCACATACAGCATGTTATGTATGCGGGCTTCATGATGCGCGAGAGCGAGCCGGACGTGCCTCCTCACTGACCTGCGGCTTCCGGAGCCTTGGAGGTATCCTGGGCGGGGCCCACCGGCGCGGTCATGGGATCATTCATGGCTTGGTGTTGTGAAAAGAACGTAGCCTCCTTACTACTCTCTGTTATCCTGTGCAACGGCGCTCGAGCTCGTAGTGCGTTCCTGCTCCCCGCGTCCCGCGGACTGGCACACTGGAATCCAGCTCGGTGGTATTGGCGGGTATCTATCATGCCGCTATCTACGGCTCCCCCGCCAATCCTATCACAGTCCTCCTATCAAAATCCGGGTAGGTGCTCTTTCACATCTTCCCTAACGCTACATGGAGCGTGTGAGCAACATGGATTGGGACAGAGCAAGATCGTCGTCATGCCTTCCATGCATTATGGCCTCCACTCTGCGCGGTGTGCCTCGCATTCTCCAGAGCATCGTCGCCTTCGCAGGAATTCTTCATTGCCGTCACGCGCAGGCTTTTGCATCACCAACGGGCATTTCAGTGGGGGTCAACGAGGGCTTGCTGGTTACAGGGTGAGAGATGCTGAGGTCAAGGAGCACCGCTACTACCAACAGCAGTGCGGATGTGGTGGCGGCTCTGGTGTTTTGTTCTTACTTCTGTAGGCCCAGCTAGATCGGCGAATTTCAAACGTCCCATTTGAGGACAAAACGCAATAAAGTTGCGGCGCAACTTTCCTCTGAAATTGGGGACCCAAGGACCCGAATAGCGCAATCGCCGTCCTGCTGTAGATGTGCAACCACACACCTCTGCTGCTGCTGTGCTCGACACTGCTAGGAAGCTGTTGCGTCTGTTGCACATTTTCCCTCTACTCTTGCTGTGCTCTGCTTCTGTCATTCATGCGCAATGTCACGATAATGCTGCTGCCGTTTGTTGGACGGGCGGCACAGTAGGTACCACTGCTGCCGACTGCGTGTGCATGCATAATGATGTCAAGCACGCTCACCGCTACTCATGCTGTCGAAGATGCATCAACAATGCAATGAACGTTAGCCCCCCCCGCCCGACGTTATAAGAGCACACCGTGCTTGACCATCTGATTGGAAACAGAGCAAGGCAGATGAAAACCCACAACACACAACACACAACACCTGAACAGCTGCAGTCAATAGAGCTCGTGCGGCGAGCAACGTTCTCCAAAGAGCTACCATGCAGTCAGTAGTAGCGGTGCCGAACACTGAAGATAGCCCAAAGCTGTAGCCGCCCAAAGCACCCATCCATCCATCCCCTATTTTGCGGAACCCCTCCTAGGTTTACTTTTTTAACTGCAAACTGTATTCTGAGAGATCTCGTTGTAGTGGAGACTGCCCTATCTTTCAGTAGAGCGCGTGGCGTCATTCATCTCCGTGGGGTCGACACGAGGCACTAAAAACATCGGAAGACTTGCAGACAAGATATCGGCCGTGGGGCAGGGCTAAATCGGATCCTCCTCCTACATATGTCAAAGAGCGATGGCGTGAAGGAAACGGGCTTCAGAGCCGCTAAAGACAGAGCGAGAGAAGAGTTGAAAATGGGCTCCAAGTTGTAGCGGTGCAGTACATGACAGGAGAGGTTCTTATACGCGACGAGAGGTTTGCGAGATGACCCGTGGATGCACGAGCAGTCCTTAGAGCAACTAGTGGCAACCCCGTTATGGCAGCGCTGTTTTCATAGCATGTAAGTTGAGTATAACAGCAGGTCTACTACTCTCCGAATAGTTCTTGCTGGTGTGAGGTGCAGCCAGTACCTTGTGGGGGCATCATAGAAGCGAAGGCTTTTGCTCGAGGTACCTGAGCCTTCAATGTCTGGCCTAATGTCGAGTCCATGAACGTGATCACGATTCTTTGGTCAATATTTGATTTTGCGGAGCCATACACGAAATGTCTCTCAAGGAGCGCCATAACCAGGGTTGCGCCGCATGAACCAGCTGTCTCTTGTCGACCTCGCTCTCGCGAAACTGCTCAATCATACTCGTGCAATACCCTACAACCAGCCCCCCCCACATGATCGCCCCCCCCCCTTGGGCTTCGATCCGTTGGGAAATCTATTTCAACGTACAGGACGCCATGCGACGACGGGCCGTCAACTTTTCTCGCCATCGTGCCTTTGACGCCCTGTTGCCGCAGATCCGTCCACTTTGGGGTCGTAGTGGTCCAGAACCTGTGCGTGGAGCTCCGCGGGTACGACGCCGCCGACGCTGCCGCTCTCCGGACAAGCACGGGGGGCGTGGCTACCGCCGCTACCGTTGCCCTCGAGAGTGGCACCTGGCGGGATTGGCACGGGGCCGGGGCGAGGTTCTCGCAGCTGCAGCGGACCGGGGGACCCGAGGGGTCGTTCGCCTTCGTCACGCCAGAGAGCGGGCTCGTGCTCGTCCTGGCCGCCTACTCCGAAGGGGGTGACTACCCCGCCGCGGTGCGAGTCTTCCCGGACGGCCTCGGCAGTAATGGCGGCGACAGGGGGGTCGAGTCGGGCAGGGTGCAGGTGGACATCGATCTTCTAGAGGTGGGAAGAAGCCACGCGCCGGAAGCTCTGTGGAGCCAGGGCGCTGCTCGAGAGAACGACCGATCGCCGTGCGCGCGTGCCGAGGCCAAGAGCAAGGGGAACAGCGATCCTCCCGCCTCCGACAGCAGGGGTTCGGTCGAAGGAGACGATGATGGTGATGCTGTAGCGCAAGCAGCGCTCTCGGCTCTAGACGTCCCGTATCTAGCGGGTTTAGCAGGAGAGACGTTGGCACATGCAAGGGTGGCTCTGACAGCTCTGCTCCTGTTCTCGTGTAGCAACCTTGGTCGGCTAGGCGCGGACTTGTGGGAGACGGGCGTTGCTGTGGGCGACGTTCTCCGCTTGGCAATGAAGAAGGCATGGCGATACGTGCAAGAGAGCGCGTTGTTGGTGAACTCCTCGGCCTGGTTCGCGCAAGGCTTGTCGGAGTTGTCGAGCTGGTTTGAGCAGAACTCAAACCGGTTTTGGTGGGAGGAGGCATCGACCCAAATTTCTCGTCGGTCGGGCCAGCAGACCCCGGAAGAGCTTTGGACCGCCTGGTGGGTGCGGGTTGGGGGCATTGCTCTGTCGCTAGGATTTGTGCAGCAGATTTTGGTCTTCATCTGCAGGTGTTTCGGTAGGGAGGAGGAACCACGAGAAGAACCTATAGGTAACGATGACGACAAAGGGTTCGGAGCTCGTGGCAACGAGCCAATCAGCGAGGCGGACGCGATGGTGGGGACGTTCTATGGCCAAGACGGGAAGGTTTCTCGACTGGAAATCGCGAGGTTCGACCGCCCCGAACAGCCGGTGACGGCTGAGAGGAGGGGGGGCGTTTTGAGTGCGGTGTTTGGCAGAAGCAGCAGCATTAGGTCAAAGACAGCATCAGTAGATGAGGCCTCCAGTGGAAAGGGGACAGAAGCTGACGAATTTACTTCCATGTTTCGAGCTCTCAGCCAGCCTGCTTGTAGCACGATGGGGCCTGTCGAGGGAGGTGCGGAGGGTGCGAGTCAAGTTATCGTAGTGACGCAGCAGAGCTGGGCGAACGAACCAAGGGAAGCGATTTGCTACTAGGGAGATAGTGCTTGACTCACAGAACCCCCATCAGTGATGCGTGGGTACTGCTCACATTGTAGGTCGCGGCGATGACACAGCACACACACACACATGGGTCAGATTGTTTTGGTTCGTCCTTCATCGGTCAGGCTGCCTGAGAACGTACACGTTGGTGTGAAAGCACTTGTTCTTGTGATTGTTGCAGTTTGGTATGTGCCTAAGGATGCGGCTGGGTGCGAATTTGGTTCCGAAACACTACTGTTCGCCTACCCTGGGGTTAGTTCTCGTTCCGTAGATCTTGTTCGCAGATCCTTTTCCAACCGTTTTCTAGTAGTTTCCATGTGCATCAGTAACAGAACAACGTAGTCGAAAGTCTTTTCATGAACCCGCCACAGCCATAAATCCATCAGTGTAAGGCGTCGCAGAACCAAGGAATCGATGAAGCGCGTATGACTGCCTGTACATCTGAGATGTCCCGGTGAGGCATTTTTACTACAGATCATATGTGCGAAGAAAAACCAATGGTTGGTAGTCTATGTTTCATCAAGTTCCAGCAACTCTCTGTTAGGAGTGCGTCTCATCGAGATCTGTATAGGGGTCCTGGCAGCGATGATTGGTTGACGCCAGCCTCAGGTGGGACTCAAGAGTGAGTATGTCCTTGCCTGCCTCCCGTCGGAGCAAATACACCTACGGAGAGAGGTGACACTCTTGAGACTAGACACCATAGATCTATTCATGGATTCCCAGCCGACGGAACATGTCCCACCAAGGAATGCGAAGACGGGTTGCGCATGGCGACAGGATATGCACCCCCAACGAATTCCTCACAAAAAGAGAGGTTTCCTTGGTCTTCGTTAGGTGCAACGTGAGCAGCAGCCGTACTACCAGCAATATAGTCTACAGTTTAGTGTACCGAGTGAAAAAGTAGCAGAAAGATCCGCGAGCTCGGCGGTGTCGGTTGTTTAGACTATAGCAGCAGCAACTTGCGATCCCGAACGCCGACACTGCTGTTGTCAAGGAAGGGCGTTAGGGGGTGTAAACTCGGACAAACACACCTCACGGAGGGATCCTTTACCCCGCCGTAGCGTATCGTCTGCACAGAACATCGAACGAGGTCGATATCCTCACCCCTGCACACCACGAAAGAGCGAGCCCCAAACGATTACAACTAAACGGAAAAAATCGAAAAAACTTGCGTCCCTTATCCCACCCCCAAACCGCACGCCTCCGAAATTTGTATGAGGTCCATGTTCCGAGCGCCGGATCGGCTCAACGCTCGCTCATGTTTCGATAGCTTCACACAAGGTTCCCTCGCACGACACCTTTCCCACGCTCCCGTAGCCTTCGTTCTCCCGATCATATCAGGTGTGTTCGTCCGACCTGTTAACGGTTGTCGCAGCCTGTTGTGTGTCGCGATTTTGAGCGCATTCATGTTATGTAGAGATAATCTCATGCGGGCTCGAAGAAGGCGAGTGCGTGCGTGGTGTTTTTGGCCAAGGTTGGGGCCAACCCATTCAGAAGGCAGGCTCGGGATGCTGCCGATGTCCGCCGCTGGCGGCGTACGCGTAGGTACAATGGTGGCGGTATCCTATGCTAGCTAGCTGCTGTTTCATCCTCTGCTAGTCTCTTTTACATCGGCTTTGGCTGTCCTCTTGTCTCTCTCTCCGCCCTTTTGCTTGACCCTCTTTTCGTACGACACTCCCTTCTTGCTGCCTCTGTCATCCTCTATCGATCGTTCCTCTCGCTGCTGCTGCCGCGTCCCGATGAATGAATGTCGGTGTGTCTACGGCGGCGGCAACGGCGGCGGCGATGTCCTGCTGCTGCGCTGCAGAATGAAGACTGGTCTGGCTTTCATTGCGATGGCGGTAGCCGCGGAGGCCTTCGTGACTCCGTCCGGGTGAGCGCAATGGTGATGTCATTCATGACACCGACCTCCTAAAATTGTGTTTCGAGATTCGGCAGATTGACCACCGTCCGTAGGGTAAGGGTCACATACAGGCACAGCAGCATCGGTCGATGGTTGTGTGAAAGCGGCTTTCCAAGACTTTTATTGTTGATTCCGACCCGTCAGGGTGCTGGCTTGCGAGTATCATGCTTGTGTATGGCCTCAGCGGTTCACGCCTAGCTGGCTGCTGTGGTATTTGACTTCAGCACAGCAGTAGGATGACCGAAGTACCGCAGCTGCTGTTGCCCACTGTTTCTGATGTACCAGCCTCTTCTGCGGTCTTTCTGCGCATGCTCCCGTGTTCCCCTGGTGTCAACACGCTACGCGTTAGTAGCTTGGGGTTGGGGGCTGTGTGCTGTGTGCTGAGTTTGATTGCAGAAGTTTAGCGCCGCATCGGTCGTCGATCACAGCCAGCAGCCAACCCAAGTTGAGTTGAACCCGATACAAGAGAAAAAGGCTCGGCCCCGTACCTCCAAACCTTCTGCTGTGATCAGCCAAACATGTGTTGTAGGTGTACCGCAACGCGTGTGCAGCAGTAGACCGGCGCCATGATAGATGAGACGAACACCCAGCCACACCCACACGGCTGCGCGTTTTTTGTGCCACGTCCATGTGCGGTGAGCGAAGGAGATGATCCAGCGGCGTCGTGTCGAGAGAGAAAGTGCCGGCCTGATTTTATCTTGTCTGCAGTGTTGCCGCCGTTTCGCGTTAACGAAGTACGTTACCAACTCCGAGCTACCTTCTGAGCATATCTTAGTGCTTCGAAGTAGACATCCCTTTCTGCATTTTTTTGGCGACGACCGCGTTAATAACTCCGCGCGTCAAGGCCGTGTTGCCGAAATACTTGGATCGGTGCTCCTCCATGAGAATGGGCGGGTTCTCTGCGCCAGGCGGAGTCCCCCACCCTACACTAGCCCCCGTCCGCCGTGTTCAAAGTTCAAATCACACATTAGACGTTGATGATTTTTCCTATCCATGTCAAGCGACAAGATATGTTCATCCGCCCTAAAACTGCGTATCCACCCCATGTAGGTATCCCGCCTTCGTTGAGCTCCTCCTACTGAGAGGGAGGATATCAAAAGTACGACGTTGGCGGAGTATGCATGTACGCGTACTACCCGCCCACGGAAGACGTTTTCGTCAGTTGAACCGGCCTACGGATGTCACATGTCAAAAGAGCAGAGAACCGGCACGTTTTTCTAGTGTAAAGAAAACATTAACAACGGGAACAACCCGCGATGGTGGGGCTGCTATGTTTCTCCCTATATATGCTGATGTGTGCATACGTCGCAGCGTTTCAACCTCCGGTCCCTTTGTTGGGCCACCTCGGTGCTGTTGATGTCTTTTCTCCAACCCCGTCACCACCACTCCTGCTGTTCTGTTTCAGAGACTTCTCCCCAGACTCCCACCGACCCTGCCACTACAACATGGCCCAACATGCTGTCCCTGTGCGCGTTCTCCGCCACCCCCCCCCCCCCCCCCCCCCCCCCCCCCCCCCCCCCCCCCCCCCCCCCCCCNAGCCCCCCCCCCCCCCCCCCCCCCCCCCCCAGCTTTGCGGGAAGTGCGTTGTCCCGCGTGTCGTCTTCGTCTTCGTCGTCTACCATCCGAATGGCGGGAGGCAACGCCGCCTTGGAAGCCTTCGACGAGTTGGAGCAGTCGATCGCGCCGGCACCCGCGGGCGGAGGGTTCTGGTTCGGTTCGTCAGGGTTCTGGGGAGAGGAGGACTACCGCGGGTTCGTGGACGGCTACAAGGCGGACAACCTTCTCAACGTGGGTTCTTGCTATTGCCGTCGTCGTCGTCGTCTCTGTTGTTGTTGTTGTTGTTGTTGTTGTTGTTGTTGTTGTTGTTGTTGTTGTTGTTGTTGTTGTTGTTGTAACAACAACATGTTGTTGTTGTTGTTGTGAGGACGCGCCCGTACATACTCGAGGTCGACAACATGTAAGGATGGACAATCTAGCCTTGCGCATGTGGGTGTAAGAAGAGACCGTTCTACCCAAGCCGTGAGAACCAGGCGCGAGGTCTTTGTGCCCGTAGCGCAGAACGCCGGTACCGGTGGTGGTTTGGGTGCAAGCATTCACGTGAACGCGGTATACTTATCGTATAGCAGGTCGGTTCTTCCTACTGCGTCAGCCAACCTACCATCTTCCCAATACGGTTTCATGGTCGGCGGCGTTCCGCCAACAGCCTGATAGCGGTAACCCACCATCTTGGTAGAGGGACCTCTCTGACAGAGAATCCAGCGGTATCCTCATCCAATAGAGTAGTGTTGCGATCGATGTGCCTCAGCCGATAGCGCTGCGAACGAATTTCGTATAACGTCGACAGAAGGTTCGCTTTGGGAAGGGCTTGGACTTTGCGTAGTAGTTGTGTAGACACGTAGAGACCGGGGATATGCTGGTCTCAATTCCTCCTCTCGTTTTTTTTTCTGGTAGATGCTCGTCGTTGTTTTCGGGTCGGACGTTTGCACTCGCCATAGTCGGGGCAGCCCATGGGCCCATCCAGTTGCGTTCGTCGAGCCACTTGTCCACCAAACCTGCTGCTAGGGTTCGTGTCCACCAGAGACACAAGACCGCCACGACACGTTCACCCACATGCTGTGCCCTAGGACGGGCGGGACCACCTGTACTTGGTGCCTTGTTCATGTCCTTTTTGTCGTTTCACGTGTGTACCGAGTGCGTCTCCCAGATCGGCGGTCACGGGTGAAAGTGGCTGCTTGGTGCTCACGGCGTTGATCTGGTTTTGTTGGGCGTCTTCTTGTCGGCGATTGTAGTCTTCGCTGGGTGATGCCATGTACAATATCTTCCCTAACTCCGGGGTTTTGCTCCCGCCGTGTTCTCCCGTACCTTTTCTTTTTGCCGCGCTTGTTTCAGAAAGTGTACCCGATCGTCGACCGCGTTCGCGCCACCAAGATCCTCACCACCACTGCCGAGGTACGGCAGTGTGAATAGCACGGAGGGGGGCGTACTCTCTGATGTTTTGCATGCCTTAGCGGTTAGACCATTGACCACGCGTCCTCGAGAGGACGTAGCATTGTTCCCACAGGACCGATCACCGATGGTCAATCGTTCCTTTCTACTTTGCCAAAGGTGGCTCAAAAATGTCTTCCCT
>CACKRE030005102.1:27048-49499 GCA_902602495.3 Ectocarpus sp. CCAP 1310/34
CCCGCCGCTGATCCGCTGATTAATTACAAGACTTTAGGACTTACCTACCTATTACGGAGGAACACAGTATTCAGGTCTAAAATGCCATGAAAAATGTTTTTTTTTTTTAAATTACATCTAGGCTTCATCCGAAAATATACGCATTTGTGGCCTTCAGAACAGATCTTGGGACACCCACAAGGAGGACACGAGTATGAACGTGGGATCAAAAGAAAGCTCATAACCTCCGCTCTCTGCAGATACCCGAGTTGCGCTCAGGAAGTCTGTATTCCGTACAAAATATGCAGCTGAAAATGGGCACTTCATGCGCCTTTTTTTCACTGGGAAATAGAGTTGGAACAGCCGGGTTCTGAATTGGCAACGCACACAGAACTTTTTGGAAACCCTGGGAGTGTGCGATCCGGGCAGCGTGCCCCTTTTTGAAATCCAACACGTCGGTGTCGAGCACTCCGCTGTGGAACAGAGGCACCTTGGGTCTGGTGCCTACGGCTGCACGTGCGCACATGGTGACCAAAAGGAAGGGTCGCTATGTTGCGACCGGCGTGACAGCCAAAGGGAAGGCCAGGACGGAGAAAGCGAACTTGGCGAACATGCTGCGCGCGAAGGAGGCAGCTCTCGCTGTCCGCGGAGCAACCGTCGCCGCTCGCGAGGCCGCGATGGCGGAGGCAGAGGAGGCAGCCCAGGAGAAGCAGCAGCAGCAAGGACCCGAAGTGGACACACGTACGCCCGAGCAAGAGGCGCGCGAGCAACAAGCTGCCCAGCAGCGTGACGACTTGGCCCCCAAGACAGGCTCCCTTCTGGACATTTCACAGTCTCGTAGTATACTCCTCACGTATTTCACCCCTGAGTCAATGTGGTGTTTTGAGTCGTTACATGTTGCAGATTCCAAGGGAATGGCAGTTTTCATGTTTTCATTCGTTCTGTGTGGTGTCTTCAGCTCAATCGTCAATGAGCAAGGTTGACGTGTTGCGGTCGATAATACATGATAATTTATAAACACCAACAACATTTTATTCAGCATTTCTTTTCTTGCATGGCGATCCCAGTGATGCGGTTCGTTTTAGCTGTGGGTGGTGGACATAAGCAGCCTTTTGCTCAAGATATCAAACAACCTGAGCCAAATTTTCCGCCGACGAGAAGGCCGAAATTCGACACATGTGGCGATTTCTCTTCGGGAAGAACTTTGTTTTTTGGATTTTGTTTTTCATGATGACGGCGTTGATCATGCGGTTCATTCAAGCCATCGTGGGTTAACGTGCATGAACAAACGGCCGAGATATGCTAGGATTTGCGCCATATCTCGAATCTGTCCCGCGGGGTAAAAAATGACAGAATGAGGCGTTTCTCTGTGGCATCGCCGAATTTTTTCTTTCTTTTTTTTTTCATCGTGACCGCCTGTTCCATACGATTCGTTGAAGCTATAGTTCGAAAAAATTGACCTTATATTACTCAACCAACTGCCAAGGACCTGAATACTATGTTCCTCCGTAATAGTCACACCTCACAACTCAAAGACTCAGAGCCCAGAGCTCGCCTTAAACAAGCGCCGCTCCTTCCTCTCTAAATGAGTGAATAATAATATGGGCTATGTTTAAGGATAATGTTGCTCAGTTAAGCAGTAAGCGTTCGTTGTTGTTCAAGTTGCTGGTTGCTGGTGCCACAGGAGGTACCTAAACCCACTCCTGATGCACCCCTATCCTCAAAATGAAGCAGGCATAACCACGTTTATGCACAGTATCCCCATATATGCGCGACATTATGCGCCAAAAAAGAATAGTATGCACGGTCGACATTATGCGTTTGCCTATGCGCGCCAAGGCCGTTTATGTCGAAAACAATGCCCGCATATCAGGTATAAGCCTACTGCCATCCCGCACATGCGATACTGCCATGTCAGCTTCCTCGCGTCTCTTCCCGACCGTAGGGATTGGATCCCCAATTCTGCTCTGACGGCTGCATTACTTGAATAGCACGGAGGGGGTCTCTGTTAAGGGCCGGTCGAATAATGCCAATGCCCGGTATAGTGCCAGTAATTTCGGCGGGCACGCACTGAATTTCCATGTCGTTGTCAGTGCTTTGAATAGTGCCGGTCCGGCAAAGTAACGGTGGATTTTCTGGGCACATACCGGCACCAGACAGAGACCCCCATTTTTTTCACAATTGCACACATTTGGTGTTTTGTTGATTGTTGTGTGCGATTCACGGAGCCTCTTTTTGGTTGTGGTATCATGCAGACTCCTTTGATTTGCCGCGCGCGACTTGTACAGGCACTTTTTTGTTCCCTCAGACACTCGTCATTCAGCTTTCTTAATGTTTGGGCATGATTCGGGGTTTTGGAAGTTGATATGCTTCTGTTCTTTTTGTGTTCGAAGAAGATCGGTATGGATCTTGGTGTTGTCGGCGTCAGCTTAGGGATAGGGTTTAAAGCGCCGGGCTGTAGCCTTGGGTGGGGTGTTCCGTGAGTTGCGGAACTTTGGCCTTCGCACATACGTGCCGGTGGTTGTTCCCACCCGCCGGTGTCAGACCTTCGTTCGTTCCTTCATATCCTAACTACTGTCTTCCTGTAGATGGACCTGTCCAAACGACTTTTTTCGTCTGTTTTTCGTCCATCTAGTCTGACTTGTCCGCTGGTGGATGAACCCGTCCCAGTGACTTGTCTGGCGTAGTCTGGCTGTCTGTCTGCTGGTGCATCGAAGCTGTCGTATTTTCCGCTTGTCTTTCGATCCGATGTAGATCTGCCCGTATGTCTCACTGTTGTGACTATTCATGTTGCTTGCTACACTGCTGATTGGTCTATGTGTAACAGTCCTTGCGTTGATTTCTTTGTTCCGTCTGGATATATAGTCGGGACTCCTCTCAGAGCTCGAGGACGCCGGGCTCACCCTCAGCGAGGCAGAGAAGCTGCTCCCTCAATGTAAGTGTTCTTTTTTCTTTTTGCTTCTTGATGATGCCGCTTGCTAGTCACGGAACGGTAGCTAGCGACAGGGCGACGGTCCATCTCAGCGACAGTATTTTCTCTCTTTTCATTTTGTGGCTTTGAAGGCCGTGGTTGCGCTCTGGAGCACATCATTGCCCCAAGTGCAGCTTGAGCACAGCAGGACGGGCCCGCAATAAAGAAATCGATTATTCCGCTGAGACTAGGAAATGGTGCGAACCTGTACCTGTGGATGAGGTACGTTGCTAAACAATGCTTTGTCCAGGCTTATTTCCACCTTGTTTCAAGCGCCACTCTGATTTTTTTTTTTCATTCGTTGTAGCATGCAATCCGTGTTTGAAGCTGATCGAGCTCTCTTTTTTTTCACGCTGAGCGATGGCGACAACGAGACTTCACCAGGTATTCACGCCTTTCTCGAACTGTTCTCTTTTTGTTCGTCGTCCGGCGTCAGCATGCGATCTTTATTATTGTTGCAAGCTGATACAAATCTAAACCTCCTTTTCTTTTTCGCCGACCGACAATAATTGTCTGATACAACCCCCCCCGCTCCCCATTTTTCTTCTCTCGTTGACTGATGGCAACAACGAAACGCTCCATCGATCGACAACGTTGACAAAAGTGGAGGAGGCCGGTCTCCTCTCCTTCGCTGCGGACAACTTGGATGTGCTCATCAACCTCTTCGGTTTCATCGCCATTGAGCCAGCGAAGCTCGCCATCCCAGCCGTGAGTAGCGTTTACTGCGGTAGCAAGTGCATGAATCGGTAATTTTGGCGAATGCCGTCTATACCAGGGGTGAAATAATCATCATAGGCGAATGCCGTCCATTGATACGTACTACGGTATGTACATATCGAATTTCGCTAAACCGTATTGTTTTCCCGACCGTAGGCGTTCTGCGACATCGGGTCATGTTTCAACGAATGATTGAGGCGTTTTTGTGTTTTCGCGAGCGGCGCGCTACATTCGTTGAATGCACAGCCTCAAGGTCCCTGCCCACATGAAAGAGATGCCGACGGGAACACCCTACTCGAAGAAATGAAGTCCATAAATGGAGCAAAGAGGCAGGAGTTACGTAGACCCTAACCCCTAACCCCATGCCCCGAAATTCCACCAATTCCATACTTGAATCCTAGATGCTTGCTTGTAAAAAAGAAGCTGCCTCTTGTGTTGGTTCAGGCGCACACTGCCGTATGCAACTCCGCTGCTGACCTTCCTGTCTCGACTCGCTCCTGTGGTACCACCATTTTGTGTCAAAACCTCAGGTGGTGAGCGTGGTGAAGGCGTTGAAGGGTGCGGGTCTGCTCAAGCTGGGCGGAGGCGACGCTGCCCCGGTGGCTGCCTCGCCCGTCAAGGCCACCAAGGTGCGGGAACGAGAACATCGAATCCTTGCCTTCGCCCCAGTCCGTTTCTTCTTGGCTCTTGTGCGCAGTGTTGGCGTTTATTTTTTTTGTGGGTTTGGGGTCGTGGTTTGTCGTGACAAGCGGTGCGTTGGGTCAGCTTCGTTTGTGTAAGTTTTTTACGCCGGAGCGATGGGTGAGATGTCGCCAAACCTCTGAATCATGCACGTAATGTCGGCTTCGTAGTACCCTCGCCCTGCAAAAAGGAAAATGGAGGCTCTCATAAGACGCCACCTTCGATCCCTCTACACACCCGTGTTGCCAATCTCCATTCCTGTCTGTCCCCGAACCCTTCCCACCACGAAATACTCCCTGGTGAATATCACTTCAACCGATTCTTGGTCCTCTTGTTCAGACCCCGCCTAACCCATGCCATCGCCCAGACTGTCTTCTGACTCACTCGCCTTGTCTCGTCGCGCGACCGACATGGGGAATGACATGACACAGGCACCCAAGGCGATGAAGGCGGCTCTCAATGTCAAGGCCGCTCCCAAGGTCAAGGCCGCTCCTAAGGCGAAGGCCGCTCCTAAGGCGAAAGCCGCTCCTAAGGCGAAGGCCGCTCCTAAGGTCAAGGCCGCTCCTAAGGTCAAAGCTGCTCCCAAGGCGAAGGCTGCCCCCAAGGTAATATTTAGGGGGCGGGGTTGAGATTGGTTATTGGTACACTGCTGCATGACGTTGCTTGCGTCGTTTCAGCGTCTCTCGTATCCCCTGCACTATTGTGTGCTGTACGTTTCACTTATTTGTTTTTCTTGAGCGTGAATCTTTCCGATCCTGGTCGAGGCAGGCGTATGGGTGAGGGATGGACTCTTCACCGGAGGATTTTCAGGAGTCCGTGTTGGTATTCTGTACCGCGGTCTTGTGAACGTTGAAGTTGTTTGAAGTTGTTCTGAAGCATTTTGGCAGGGTCATGGTAGGGTTGCGCTCTTTTTTCCAAGGCAAGGTGTGTGTTGAATGAATCATTCTCCACAACAGATGTGTTGGAAGCCGTTTCAGACAAGATATGCTACGTGGACGCTGGCGTCTTGTCTTCAGTCCACGGTTGCGTCTAGTCCGCTGTCGCGGTGTGATGTGCTTCAAATCTCCAGCATTTTCTGTGGTCTTTTGCGCGCTACGCTCAACAAACCCCCCTTCGCATGCCCCCTTTCTTTTGCACCGATCCGCTGATCGTCCATGGCTTTCTGTTTGGCAATGGACTACCGTCGGTGATGGTCATGGCGGTGGTCCGTCTCAACTCACCACGGCCGCATCGTGTCCTTCACGCACCTACGCTACTCTGGGCGCCGTGGCCGCGACGGGTCTTGGGTTTCCCACCGGGAATCGCTCCCCGACTTCGATGGATGGGTTTCCCACGTTACCTTGGATGGATCTTTGATGACTGATGGGTATTTGATGGATCCTCGTTGGACTCTCGGCGGGTTTGATTTTTTCTGTGACCAACCCCGATCGATGCATTGTTGGTGGATGTTCCGGTGACTTGTGTCTGGTGTCACCGCTCCATACGGGAAAATTTCGCGGGTCACCACTACCGAATTCGTCCAATACAGCCCGCACCCAAGAAGGCAGCTCCAAAGAGGGCAGCACCGAGGTGCGTTAACGCCATCGAATGAAGAAGTTAGTTATTGGCCGTGGGGCAGTCCGGTACTTGAATCGACTGTGCTCTGTGCATACCCGTACCATTTCGTTTCACATCTCCCAACCAAGAACATAACTTGAGCGGTTTGTGTGTAGCTCTGTTGTTGGGTTTTTCTCTCAGTCCCAAGCTTGTGCACTTCGTCTGCACGTTCTCAGCCTTTGGAACCTCTCATCATCTTTCGCATTGCTCATTCTGTTTTTGCTTGTCCCTCACGTTCCTCCCCTCCTCCCACCCCCTCTTCGTTGCTGCCCATGCACGTTTCGCTTTTCCCTTGCGAATTACTGTGCCACTCGTCACGGGATGCTGGTCTGCGGAATCTCATGACCAAACAGCCAACAGGGAAACATCGCAAACCTCCCCAAGGCCCTCTGATTGGGCCGCACGTTGATTCCGCCGCATTTCTCGATTTTTCCGCGCATCGGTTGCACCGCACGTCCGGTGAAGATTTCCTAGCCGGTGCCGTATGTTTTTTGTCCGCCTGATTTTTGGTATGTGTTTAGAGGTGGAGAGTGCAGTGGAATGAGAAAGGCGGCGTTGGCAACTCGCAGGAGTCAAGCGAAATAGTGCTTGTTTACGGGCAACAGCAGCATATGCTCTCCTCTTCGCTGGGGCATGATGCAATACAGTAGACCACCTTCTAACGAGCTTGTTAGTAAGCGTATGGTAAAAATTACACACGGTACTTGACCAGCCCGTCCTTGCATTGTTGTTCATAGTTGGGTAGAAGGAATGTCCACTTAGGGGTTACATCACCCCACCAGGTGCCTAGGGGTCTCGGTTCGCGAGCATAGAGATTTTCAAACTAGTCCTGCTGCAGCTGAAGGGTGTGGCTTCGTGTTGCCTTATGAAAATTGGCTCTGGTCGAAGTGGCATGAACAGAAGGATGACTCAGTATTTCGTTTTACCACTTTCATGATGGACGTCATGTTTTCGTTTCACTACTTTGACGGCCGAATGCGTTGTCCACGAAGAAGACAGAACGTGAGTGAATTTTGGGCGTGCCGCCAACAGTAGGCGTATCAACGAGGTAGTGTACGTCTCTCTGACGTCGCACAACGAATGATTGCTTGGAAGGTTATTCCGCGCTTTTCAGCAAGGCACGCTTGGCGAGCAAACGTAGAGTGTTGGCTCGGGCGGCAGGCGGCGTGGCCATAAACTTGTCTTTTGAGACGCTTTTCGGAAGGATTGGGGCACGTAGCTCTTCGCGGTCCGGACTCGATTCGCATGCACGCGTGATTCCCCGCGCACGCATGGATATCGGCGCGCAGAGAGCATCGTCACAGAGTTAGTCATCACATGAATTAAGAACCTGAACATACATGGTCGACAACAACAAAGGGCGTGTTAGCACACAACACACTTCAGTGTGCAGTGCGTGAGCTCAGGTGAGCAACTCTGGGTTTGGGACCAACACGTGATCCATGCTTTCGGCAAACAAATGTTGAGTTCTCCCTATAGTCTGTGGATCAGGAGGTCGGTCGGATAAGTTTTTTCGAGCTCGATGCATAGAGCAATGATGAGGGGGTGTTCTTGTTGCCACGTGGTTCGAACCCGACCATAACTGCTCGTCAGAGTCTGTTTTTCTCTGCCAGCTGTTTCGCTCTCTAGCTGGGGTGAAGTGTCATCGGGCGACAGCAAGCGTCCCCGCTCGATATATCTGCCTTTTACGTGGGGAACCTGACGAATGAACGTGGCACGCTTGGCTCGGCTCTCCGATATACTTCACGAAGAGCGCAACATCGCATTGTATTGCTGAGGCGAAAGTTCTCCCGAATGAGTGTCCGTCGTTACCCTGGGACCTTCCCAAGGGGCATGCATGCAGAATGCGCTTGACTACAAACCAGAGATGATTTGATCACGGCTCAGCCTCATCTGAAGCCGATACAATAATAGTGACTTCTTTGCGTTTCCAGCATCTAGTCGCCCGATGTGCGTGTTGATCTCTGCCCTCTGTTGCACCTGCAGTGTTTTTGGAGGCGTTGTGTGGTATCACTTGTCGGTACAACAGATTAGTCTATCTAGTTGGCGTGAGACCACGGAAGGCGTCGGCGTCAGTTGGATCGGTATGTTGTTGTTGTTGACTTCACATTAAACCGTATGCCAGTTGCTAAATGCCAAAATCTAGCAAAGACTCTCGGCCCGTGGTCACGAAAGTGCTAGAGCCATCTGAGGATCTAAAGAACACGCACACGTAGCAAGAAAAATGTGTACAAGAGCCCGAAGAGGTACTACTACACCTATATATATCTCTGCAGCACCGTACGCGTGCCCAAAACTGAACTACACGTCCGTCTCACCGTTCGACTACAGCAACATCACCCCCTCCCTGTTCCACTCTGTACCAAAACGAATGATTGCCGACTACAGCATACTTGCTGTCTGAAGTGCTGTCAGAATGTGTCTGCGGACGTACAGTGAGAAAGAACAACCAACCAAAGCCATGATTGCAATGAATGGACAATCACCCAAACCTCTCCCGATCGTCTGTGTTAGGCACGCAGTGAAAATATCGACAATAGCTAAGAATCGTTCCACATTGAAGGGGTCTTCCACGATCAGGCACATAACCAAGGCACCCGGGTTAGCCACGCCATCTCTGACGGGTCTCTCTACAAAACCAGTGACGACGTCATCACATAGAACCAACACCGAAAATCAGGAAAAAAACGAGAAAAATTGACAACACAGATCAGATATAAATGTTTGTCCGTGCGCCACGGGTCGATGTCGCCCGCATGCTCCGGTGCCGCTGCTCCGTCCGGCGCCGCTGTAGTCAGCCCGAGCATAACGCCACTCGACCTGCTCCGTCCGTACACGCTCTCGTTGCTGTCCTTCCCAGTCGGTTCCTCGCTTTCTCCCTCGTTGCACTCAAGGTTCTTGGTCTGAAAAATAAAAATTCTCGCGCCGAAGGGGTCAACCAGCCCAGTTCAGCTCGTCGCCACCTGCTCCCTCCTCCTTTGATGGCGAAGCCAGGTTACTGAGGCAATGCAGCGCCCTCTAGCCAACCTAGGGCCGTGTACATAGTTCCCGTCCACCTTCTGACGGTGTCTGCCTCCGCGCACAAAAAATGAGATGGGCATCGCTGCCTACGCCGACGGCCAGAGGCCCGCGCATCTACATTTTTTTGCCTGACCCCATCAGTGCCGACCCAACTACACCACCACGCGCATGCCTCGCGGCGGATATGCGCAGCAGCAAGAAGGTTTCGGTCATCCCTTGAGGGTGAGTCTAGCCCTGCTCGCCAGAAAGACCCCCCCCTTCACTACAACCCATGTCTAAGCAAAAGCTTGTCGAGGAGCGAGGGGAAGAAGGGAGGTATGGATGTTGAAAAAGGTACTTCTTGAGCATACTTTCTCAAGGGAAATTTCAGCAACTCAACCGACATAAACACAACACACCGGTCGCCCCGGTGGTCTAGTGGGTAGCCTCGCAGCCTGCTAAGGGCCAGGTCATGGGTTCGAGTCCCGGCAGAGAGAGTATTTTTCTCACTAAATAAATCCTGGTCTAGGATGAAAGCGACGCGCTGCAAAGCTCGTTTGTTAGTAAACCATAATCGACTTCGTAAGTCGCGAGGGAAGGGATTGCTGTACCCTTCTCGCGATAAAAATACCTCAGGCATATACCGCAGGAGGGGGTCCAAACCCCCCCTCCTATGTGACCCCGGTTGGGTCGTCTAGCTAGTAGAAGTGGAGGATAGGGGCCAGAGGGGCAGACGACAGAGTCCAATGATGGGAGAAAAAACAAAAAAAAACAAAAACAACTCAACCGACGCATCATAGATTCATTTATAGCTGTGAAGACAACATCATCAACCGGATGCTTGGCTTCCCCCCCCCCTTTGTTTTTATCCTCTGCCAACATCGAGGTAGAAAACGTATCAACAAGAAGATTCAGTGGCCGAGTTCGAGCTATCGAACTCCAAATCTGTTGCGCGAGAAGCACGCTATCAGCGTATCATACATACATGTAGCAACCGGAATAACACCGACGATGCAAGGGACGCTGACTCCACAACAAACAAAAAAAGGATATCGATGTTCGCTTAGATCCAGCCTACCATCATGTCATGTATCGTCCTCTATTCCTCAATAATATTGTGTCAGCAGGAACGAAAACAAACACAGCCCGTAGATTATTATGAAAATCTTTCCAATGCAATCCGCCACACAGTCTAAAGGTCGCCCAAACGTCCTCACACCCCCTCATTGGAGGAGAGACAGTTTTTTTGTGATAAGTTGTGCACCCTATTTTCAAGCGCGGTCAAATTCGGCATGAACAAGGTCAGTCGCATCCATCCCAGTTACCGGACTCGCCCCCCCCAACCCGTTCAGATATAAAAGCCCCAATTTTACCAAAATCAAGAAGTAGAGAGGGCAGCAGCAAATCTACACAAAAATCTACCATATGATGACCTGCTGCCCTTGACGGTGATGATATGATGATATCTAACGTTGAGCCTTCACCAAGTTTGGCGTTGCTAAATTAACGGCCTGTTCTGTACAGGAGTGGACGCCCCCAGAGTAGATATGGTACACGGGAGATACGACATGTCTCTCAGTTGGCCTTTCACCCAAGCTTGCTTCCAGTCAAAAACTCTACAGACATGACTCGGGCGACTAAAATATTAAAAAAACAACGCGAACCCGGCAGAAAAATGCTGTGGGCGCTGATTGATACACATTGGTGCAAAACGAAATAATTGCTATCCAGACTGCGGGGTGTCCAGCAGGAAACTAAACAGCTGCGCGTCCAACTTATCCTCGTCCCAGTTCCAGTCGGCGTTCATCAAGGTCGGGGTATCTCCGTCACTCCGGGGCGAAGACACCCCGTACTGCTGTGACGTCATCATGCCGTTGCCGCTACCGACAGCTTCCGCTACACGCGTTGCGGCGGTGCCGTTGTCTGGTGGGGGTGCTGGCAGCGGGCCATCCCCTGTTGTTGCTCTTGCGGCGGTAGTTGCACCGCCACGAGAGGTGGGGTCGACGCTGAAGGCAGGGGCGCCGTCCGCTTCCACGTTTGCTGCGGGTGCCTGGGCGCATGGCATGCGACAGGGGTTCACGGAAGGCGGTCGATGACACGGACAGGGGTTAGGGGTGCATAGGAGCAGGTCACCTTAGACTGGCCCTCGAGACGACAGACGAGATGAGCGACATCGCTGGGGCAGAAGGGAATTGGGCATGTCTACGCTGGCCCACACGCAAAAGACCTACAGTACGTACAACTTGATCTCATCGGAAATGACTGAGGGTTAGTATTATTTCGGGATAATGCACTAGTTTGGCGAACAAGAGTCAGTTGTCTTCTATCAGTCTAGGTCGACGTGAGGGGGGGCACCGCAATCTACGATACGTGCCACGCCACACAAGCAATAAAAAAAATGCACGGCAAAAAAAAACGGAGATTTGCACAACAACAAACGAAAAATCTTGCTGCAAGAGACCCAACTACATAATAACTCACCGTGCCTGTAGTAGAACCGCTGCTGTTGTCTTTGCCTGGAGTTATTCTCGGAGCGGGAAGCGCGAACCCGTCGGCGCTACTATTACCAGCAACGTCGGCGGTAGCACGGCGGGCATCTCCCACCTCGCCGTCGGCGTTGTTCCCTCCCCCGCCTTGGAGCTCCTGCCGTTGCTCTTGCTGTGCGTGCAGCTGCAACTGGTTCTGCAGACAGCAAGCAAGGCACACGAACAAGGTTGACAAAAAAAAAAATGATAAATCTCGAAGGCAAGCACTGCAGGAGGGGTGGATAGGGGGCTTCAGGGGGAGGAGACCCTTCTGTGTGATGTGATCACGGATTGGAGCGCTCCTACACGGCAGAAAGGCTGTGTGTTAACGAGCCAAGACAAAAAAAAAAAAAACGTGGCCATGGGGGCAGCATCCAATAGGACGGCGGGAAGCAGTCAGCCCGCCGGAACTCACCGCACCGGACGGACCACAGCTCAAACGTTTTTTAGTCAAACAAACGACGGAAGGCAAGACGTTGACCCTCCCTGCTCCCTTTGCAAACCCCATGGCGACGCAGAAACGGCCAACCCCAACCTTGGGACGACGATAATAGCTTACTACAATAACAAAATCCTACATTCTTGCGCAAGGAAAAAACCGCCGAAAAATGTTGTGGAGCACTACTACACACTACACCGCTGTAGTAAAAAGACGATCTTAGTTTTTCACGATTTCACTGTCTCTTAAATTTAATCTCCATTTTTTTCTTTCGCTTTCGCACTTGGTCGTCACCATCCTACAGGCAAAGAAATGCCCGTGGGTGATGCCCTTGCGCGTGATAGTTGTGGAGTAATGGGTACCTTTGGGGAACACAATTCTGACTAGACTGTGACTCCTGAGCCATGCACGGAGTCTTCACGAGCCAACCCGACAACAACAACGGCAACATCATCATGCATGAACCTTTTGCCTGGCCCGCATCACTCTGTGGATGTCCATGCTCGACTGCATCTCCATTCTCAGGCTTGTCTCGTCCAGCGCCTCCGCCGCGACGTTGCCCACGTCCAACATGTCCGTCTCCCAGTAGTCCCCGACTTCCAGCCCTAACCCCAGGTACCCCCCCCCCTCGCGGGGGGGCCCGCTGCTTGGACCTCCCCCCCCCTCGGAAGCACCCATCGCCACCGGCGTTGCCACCGCCCCCGCAACTTCCTCTGACGGTGCTGCAGGTTCTGTCGCGGAGCCGGTGCCCGAAGACGACGCGGTTGTTTTGTACCCCGGGTTTTCGTCGGCGCGGGGGGTTGGCACGAAGGAAAAAAGGTTTGCAGAGCCCCCCGGGATGGCAGCCCTCGTCGATGTCGGCGCGTTTGCTGGAGGCTGGGCCGGGGCCGGGTTCGCAAACTTCATGCTCTGGGCCGAAGCTTGCAGCATGCTGGCCACTCCGGCGTGTGTCCCTATCCCCTGTTGGAAAACAACAACCGTATGGCAAGCGTGCGATAGCTTTGGCTTGATACGGAATACGTACCGATCCCCGCAACAGAAAAAAAGGCCATACGGCAAGCGTGCGATCGCTTGTGGGTGTTAGAAGAGTCGCTGGGACTGTCAATGCAAGCCGGCACCAAAAAGCTGATTGCTTTATCATGTCGTGCAATATCTTTGGTTGAGAAAAACACGCTCGCAGAGCACATTTCAGTGGTTGGTTTAGTTCGGAGACGTCGCTGATGACCACGGTCCCAGCTTTGCATACAGAAAAGGACTTCCGACACGCCGTGCGTGAGTGACATAGTGGCAGGAAAAGGGTTGCTGGTGTCGTTTGATACGGAGGAAGAAGGCGTGTACGACAAGCAGATACTAAAAGTGAGAACATAGGTTAAAAACAATAGACAGCAACAAGACCATCACATGCCAGCATACCGGGCAGTAGGAAACCAAGCATACCAAAGAGTTCAATCGCACGAGTAAAAAAAGCGACGAAACACGAGCACTTGAGCGCTTGCCACCACCAGGGGAACCAAGCATGCCAACAGCTGAATCGTACCAGAACAAGGATCAAGACTTGAGCGCTCACCACAGGCCGTGCCGGTATTGGAACCCTATCGCCACCACCGCTGCCGCCGGCGACGCGAACCGTCGTGGTAACTTTTCGGTTGCCGGGGAAAGCGGCAAGACCACCGTTGCCCTCTGGAGGACAGGGCAGGGACGAAGATGGCGATGGCGACGCCAAGGGAGACGACGATGTCTGCTGCTGGTTCGGCGGCCAGAGGCTGCTGGTGACGCCACCGCCGGACACGCTCAAGGGCGCTGTCGAATGACAGCCGCCTGAAGCGAGTTGGGGTTGGGTTTGAAGGTTACGGAAATTGTTTGGAGAGGTCACGCAACAATTATTGAATGAAGGATCTCCTGTAGCCTTGGTGAGGAGCATAGGTCTGATCAGCTTTCGAAAGTCATCAACATGGTCACATCGTAAAACATAATCGGTTACGGTGCCAAAAAACAGCTGCCTTCGAGGACGAGCGCTAGACGTTTGAATTGAAATCAAACTTGACTTCTTGCACGCTTGGGATAACAGCTCAGTCAGTCTGTGCTCTGCTTTTGGCTGCTCACCAGGTGATCAACGTTACCCAAGCGTTCAAGAACAAGTTTGATTTGAAACATCTACTCTAGCGCAGCGCTAGTTCTCGCAGGCAGCTGTTTCTCGGCACTTCAACAGAATATGTTGTACGATGTGACCATGGTCGTCCTCTTCATGCTTGTCTGGGAAAAAACGACGAGCTAATACGCGTGATACGATAGGTGAAAAAAAAGTTGCGACCAAAGCGAAACAATTACCCTTTTGCAACACATCTTTTTCAGCAAACATGAATGAACATACAAAATTATTTGGCATTCTTCGAGGTACCACAAGAAAAATATTGAAGTGGCGATCGTGGGTACAGAAGTGGCTGACATCCACGAGGGCTGCGAGTGCTGTCATAACACCGCTGTCGTGATGTACACCATGACAACGCACCAAGACACGTTCATCAGGTCCGCCACGCAGCAAAACCGTAGCTCGCGAAAGCCACACACCTCCAAACGGGAGCACACGTACCACCTTGTGGAGTCTCGCCTAACGCCGGAGCAGCAGCACCCCCACGAGCGTCCGGCGTGCTGGCCACCGGGAATCCCACCACCCGCATCTGCGTCCGTGACGCCAGCAGCAACAGCAAATACAACAGCACTCAACAGTCAGTCGAGGATAGCACCTTCCGTTGCGTATTCGAACAACTTGAGCGAAAATTTCACAACGTGAGCTCTTCCCGCTTCACCCGCCGTTACGGAGTGTGTGTAACCACAAAAACATCATCGTCACAAAAACGCCATCACGCCATAGGAGTACTGTCGGTCACAACACTAGAATTGGGGCTCGCCCCACCACTTGACTTCACACGGCAGAAGCTGGTTGGATTGATCTCTTCGCGATGCATTCCAATTCGACAACGTCGACCACAGAAACGCCTCCGTTCCAACAATGTACGGTACCCCGATTATAAAGTACGGGCATCGTACGAGCGACACGCCAGATGAACACACAACTCCAAGAGTCAAGGCAGACACGTTGGAGCACTGTATCACCCGGGCGAAACCACTCTGTACGCCTGTGCAGCACGCAGACATCCGAAACGTACAACACCGTTTTTAATTTTGTTCATCATTGGGTCACGTGCCTCGCATGCGTGTGTCGGCGGTTCGAATTCTCCACATGCTACTCCCGGAGCAAAGCCCTCGACGTCGAAAGTGTATGCGCTAAGAGGTACCGGGAATCGACCGGAGAAAGTGTTGGTACGAGAGGATCAAGAGCAACAGTGGCACCAACAACCGATATGCACAACGACGGCACACACCTTCTCCATGAGGGCGGTCATGAGGGCTTGCTGTGTCTCCATCGCGTTCATTAGAATCCCGTGAGCACTGCGCTGCACCTGTCAAGCATCGCGACGACGACAAGAAACCAAGCTTCAACATGTCACACGTGTTTTGCTTTCGCCCATTTACTTTGGGCGCCAGTCTACACTTTTCCGTATCCAGTCGGGGTCCCTCAGTAATGCCGGTATGTGCCCGCCAGATTCACCGGCACATTAACGGGCACCCGGCACCATCTATGCAGAAAATGCGACAGCTTGAATGTTCCATCCATGAGACGCGATTTCACCGGCACTATTGAGAGACCCCCGCTGAAAATTCGACGCATGCGTCAGCCGGGGTCACACAGGAGTGCGGGGAAGACACAGGGACTATCATACATGTGGAACACAAAACACGTGTGCTGATGACCAAGAAATTCTGCAAAGGCGGCGTGCAGAAAAATGGAACATTGAGATACCGCCGAGAACTAGAGTTGAAGTGAAGAGCGCAACACTGCCTGCGGCGTGCTCGCGATGCGATCGCGCTGCAATGCCAGTAAAACAGGAGTATGCCGTGGTCGAATATCACCATGAGCTACGCCGTGTCATGCCATGCTGGCAGCCAAACAATTGACCCATCCACTATGATTGCAAACGTATGAAAAACTATTCCCTAACCCTAACCCTACACCACGCCACCCCATCCTGGCAGCCACGCCAAAAGATAGTATCCTGTTCACCACGCACGAGGACGAGAAGGAACCTCAAAGAGCCGATCATGCGTGTCGAGAGAGACCGTCCGCGCATCAACCCGGCACTAGGGGACAACTTCTCGAGCCAGACACTGCAGTGCATGTTTAACAGGGCACGGCTAGCGGACCCTCCAGTTCCCCCTGAATAATCGCTCGGAACCACCCAGGTATGACCTTCGAAACGAATCACCGCAGAACCTATTCGCGCTGGCGCGCCCGGTGGCCCATGCCAGCTCCATGGCGTTCAAGCAATCTTCGATAAGTCCGAGAAAACCAACAAGCAAACCACATCATTCCCAAGGCCTGACATTGTTCGGAAGGGCGAGGCCAAGCTTGAGCCCGAAATCTGAACTGCACCTTATCTACATGTACCGACGCGGCCGTGTGGACCTTGACAACCGCCCCCCATGCTTGTGCTCCGTCCCGGCTTTGTAGGGATGCGAGGGTAATGGTCCAACGACTACGGCATGCACGGCTACAAGTACACTCCTGGACGAGACGACGTGCAGTCAAGGTTTCGGGCTAGGCTTCTCAAACCTTGGATGCCATCCAGCTCCAAGCCGGACGATGCTTTCGTTCCTAGTCCTACACCACCCGCCGCTAGACGCAACCCTGCCGCTGAACACAAGCACTATAGAGGGGGGGGGGAACGTCACCCCTCAGACACAAACCAACGCGGCACTGTTGTCCCCTTCATAAGGAACCCGTCTTTCGTGGGATGAATGTTGGGTGGAGAAAATCCCCGTCACATCACACTTTTTGACCCCACTGGAATGTCAGGCCTCTCGAGACAGAGAGCGACGCAATAGTGCGGCCAGGCATGCTGAAGCTCGGTGGGCAACTTTTTGCGACTTAGTTACAACACAAGCTTTTATTATAAAGTTAACCCAAATCGACAACAAAAATACGAAGCACAAAAGCCTATTTTCAGGTAAAACAAAACATACCTGCACGCACTGCCCCATGAGCTCCACGCTCCTCTTCATGGACTGCGGGCCTTCAAGACGGTCGATGGCGCTGGCTAAGTCCCTAGGGACACCGAAGGCCTCCTTTAACTGGTCCGGTGCCGCCATGTTAACCCCGTCACCATTCTCCGAAAGCCCTCTGTGCGACAAGGAACGAACGTGGCAACGCGCGGTAAGCGGACGGACCAGCTTCACACCGTAGGATCATGGAGGAGAACACGGCAACGTAAGCGGAGAATCAGCCCTCTGCCTTCCCTCGACACACGACATCCGGGCGTTGTAGATACATTTTTGGGTAGTTGGTCTATGATCACGGAAGGCGTCCGCGTCATTTGGATCGTAACGGATGATGGAAGGTACTGAACAGAGACCGGAACGGTTTCTAGTACGAAGGCAACAACGCCAACAATAGCAACCAAAACAGTAGCAACAAATCATAACCAATACAAAAACAGCAACAACAACAACACCAACTACAACAACAGCAACAACAACACCAACTACAACAACAAACTGAATATCGTACCAACACATCCCCCCAGACCTTGTCAACGACATGGACCCGTCGCGGCGGTGCTCTAGGCTCATGCCTAGTTCCCCGTTCGGGAGTATCCCCTTCTGCGCTAGCTCCTCCGCGGTGTCGAGGTTGTCTCCGGCTAAGGTGTTCTTCATCTGGTACCGAAAGCTCCGCAGCTTCTGGATGTGGCTCCTCATCACATCGGCCTCTATTGACCTGACGACAGAAGGAATTAGCGAAAACAAGGGCAGAAGTCAGCCACAGCAAAGCAAAAGCAGGAAAAGAAAATTCAGCTGCAGGCTCAGCAGCAGGCGGGTAGCGCAGACACGGCCAACCGTTAACCCGTCAACACAAGAAACAAGAGTACGAGAGGAGCCATGTACAGCAGCAGCCAGCGGGCAGCAAGACCAACCGTCAATACACAACAACACGAGACAAGAGCACAGCAGTAGCAGCCGGCGGGTAGCAAGACCAACCGCCAATACACAAGACATGGGGGCACAAGAGGAGCCATGTACTCCATAGAGTGGTGTCAACAGCAATCAACACCGAAAGACCTACCTGTCCTTCTTGGGCAGCAGGTCCTTCAAGCGGGAAGGCTCGGCCTTCTTGAGCCCCATGTCGAACACAGCAGCGATGAAGTCTCGGTGTAGCTCCTGCACGGGTAAGCGCAACCGGTGGAATTTGGTATCACAGCCGGGGAATATTCTCGGTCAAGAGGCCTACACAAAAAAACTACATATCGCAGGGGGGCCGGTTTAGCGACGCCGCGAAATGCCGTGCTTACCGGAATGCCCTGTTTACCGACCACAAAACCACGTCGCACCGCCGCAGCCCGGTAGTACAACTGCGATGTCTTTGGTAGTTCGGTTGAGCGACCTCCCCTCAATAGCGGCCACAATGCGTCGTGACAATAGGGATCGCCAAACCTCCTCCCCCCACTGCTGCAGTCGCCGTGGGGGTACCCCACACAACATAGCCTCGGCCACAAATAAGAATTTCATAGTAAGCGGTGGGTGGCGCGATCTGTGTTCTGCACCTCGGGCCAAACGAAGCGCTTCTTGGGGCGGGAGGAGGCGGAAGAACGTTGTTCGCGTTCATCGCCGGAACCTCCCCCGGAGTCGCTGTCCCCGCTATCTGTCGCCGCGCTGGTCGCGCTCCATGCTCCCCTACCGCGCTTCTTGCTCCTGGCCTCGAAAATGGTGCTACAGCTGCCACAGCTTGCTGTAAGCGCCGAAACACCCACCGCGATGGTGGTGGTGGAAGCACCGCCGCCGGTACCCTCCTGCGGGGGCAGGACGTACGTCAGACCTATGGTGCACGACGGTTTCCTCTCGAAACGCCAAAGTACGGCGGAAAACCGCAGAGCACCTGGGTGTGTTGTTCGGCGGCGAGAGCCCGAGCACAGGATACAGATAGTAGTTGTACAAGTGCATTTTTTTTATAAACATACAAAAACGGTCAAAGAAATACTGCTGTTCGTTCGAGATTTTACCAATTAACGGTCCATCCTTCTTCGCTGTCTCATGTTTTCCGGGGGGGCGAGGGCCTGCACGAGGTTAGGGGTTGATTGCTGTCCGATCGGGCTGCTCTGATGCTCTGCTTTCGCGAGAACGCAGTAGAGCATTGGCTGTCCTTCGCTAACTTGGCGGCATTTACGCCCCCCGAGTTTCCGCATCCTGTAGTCTCACTTGTGGGAGAGTTGGCTTGCCGGTGGGTGTTGCGATTTGTTGGTGGGCCTTGTGTGCCGTTTTACGCATCGTCTCATGCCGCCCCCCCAGCCCCCCTGCAGCTACCACTCAGCAGCAAACCGCCTACTTGTAGTAAGATAGTGTAGAGTACAACAGCAGTGAGCGACCGCGCGTCAGAACTTGGTAGCTAAGACTTCCCTGCTCAAATCATACCACCAAAAAACATGGCAAGAACTTGAGCACCATTTGTGAGTTCGGTTCACCCGTTTAGTATTTAGTGGCCGCAATAATGGGGACAATTTGGGGACGCAGCACTCGTATGTCTGTTGAACGCACGTTGCCCTCACCAACTCCGCCGCAAGGCCGTACCGCACGTGCGAAACCTTGGTCTACCAGCTTGGAGCTGTTTGATATGGTACTGAGTGATGCCTCTCCTTGGCGTCTGATTTGCTGTCCACATATTTCCCAAGCAGCGTGTCACCTCGTTGATAGTCTGTTGGCCTATGTAGAACTAGTAAATTTCACGACATGGCTTCAGCATGGAAGTGTCTCCCATGCATTTGGGGACACTTTTCTGTCCGTCTGGACTGTACAGGCTCCCCCAATAAGCGGATGGGATGTTTGTCTGGGCCTGTAAGCTTTAACTAGCTAGGTTCTTCGAGGATTAAGAATCCCTACACTAAAATCGAGTAAATATTTTGCATCCGCATGTCGAAGGTCGCGGAAGACACCATACCCCCCTGTACATCGATTTTTTCGACAGCTCCACTGCTTTCCAAAGCGAAAGCAGTGACGACGGTGCCCAAAACTGGCGGGGTTTTGTGAACCGCCTCGTTGAGAGCTTTTCCGAAAGCAAGTATTTTGATTTTAGCATCCTCTTTTGTGGTGGATTCGTCCGCCTTTCAAGTCCGGTCCAAGGGCGTGCGGCGTGCGACCTCTGAAGGCAGGAATGTTGTATGACAGCAGTGATACTTAAAGGTTAATACAACTGCTGCAAGTGATGAGGAAAACGGAGGGTTCCGGTGCGGGAGATCACAATACCGCTCTTCAGCTCTGCAAGGTGGTCGTAGTATACAGCGGTAGGGAAGATGAGGGGTTGCGCCGACCGCGGCATAACCCATGTACTTCTGTCCCTCCCAGAGACTGGTTGTTCGCACAGCAGTAGAGTTTGGGCCTGTCGCAAATTCTGTAGACTATGTGCTCAAATAATGATTTGCGCGTCATTGAACTTTCAGTGCCACACAGATCAGCGTCCACTCTCGTTGAGTCCGGCTCTTGTACTACGGTAGACTACACGCTGGAATGACACTGCTCAAGCAGAGCGCATGGTTGACCCTGTCGTGTAGGATACATGCATGCGGATATACTCAGGCTGCTGGTCTGAACGGCTGCATCGTCTGCTTGTATCCCTCACTATTCCCGGGTTTGGAACCTCTCTCTACATGTGTGTGCCGATGAGACCAACACAATGGGGGGGTATGCAATGAGGCAGGTCATCTCACACACAGCATTCACCAACATATTCTGTGAGGGAGCATGTACGCCGACGCCTGCAAAACGCATTTTCCAGTAGAGATGTTCGCCGTCGCGAGAGCTGGTTCTTCGACATTCGGCGGGCAGCGAGGAAGTATAGTAGCTGTGCTGATTGCTGTGAGTAGTTGGCCCGTAGAGACTTCACCTGCTGGCTGTGTGCTCGGTGTGGGATTTTCAAATGCTGGCTGATGCTGGGTGTGCGCGTCAGCTGTTTCTCTCCCCCAGATACACAAGAGGGGCAGATGGAGGCACTCCGACTGAACCGAAACGTCCAAAGAGCTTCTCAGGACACCGCAGGCACAGGACCAACAGCAGTCACAGGATGGATACCGGGTGGGGGAGGAAAGCGCACTTGGCGGCAAGGGGTTTTCTAACGAACATTGCTGCAACAGGCTTCGTGTCACGCCCACGCCAGCAAGCTGTGTAGCTAGCCTCCACACACGTTGCTTGGTTAGGTGCAGCTCGGTTTTCTCACCTGCGCTTGACCTGTTCACCGCCGGCAAAACAGGCTGATTCGAACGCGAGCGTAAAACAGCGGCAGCAGCGCCGTGTAGGAAGGGAGGAAGGATATGCAGCAGGGGTGGAGGCTCCTGCACACAAGGAATCTAGGGCATCAGAAGATTCGAACCTGTCGTGTGCTGGTTGTTCGTCATTCATGGAGACCAGAGGCCCCGTGACGCGACCATGTCGACAGGATACACGTATGCTCAAAACCATGGGATGTCCTCCATGTGCCCCCTATTGCTTGACTTGACGCCAACCGTCCCCGCCGAACTCTCCCCTCCCCACTTGACTTTCCCTTGAGAGATTCTGACACACATCAACAGAGTCTCCAATGCATCGGGCTTCCCAGGCCCATCGTTGCTTATACCCCTCAACACCCGTGGCGCGATTGTTGACAACAGCAAGTACACGTGACATAGCTAGTTCAGGCCCTTGTTGCAAGGGCCGAAAGGGAGGCTTCTCTGGGCTGCGTCCTACGCCTATTACTCGAAGCACCAAGGTACCTGGCGCGGGCAAGAAGAAGAAGCCCAAGGTACTCTATTGGCTCTCCCTACTATCCTATCCATGCATTCTTCCTTCTTGCGCATCCGTTGTCCTCTTGTAGCCCGGGCGAATTGCTGTGTTATCGTTGCATGATTTTCACGGTCGGTCCCTACCATACATGACACACGATAACACACTACTCTCCTTCCCTCCGCTCGGCCTGCTCCCCAGCCGGGGCCGAAATCGACCTAGCGAGTCCCTCGCGGGCGAACCAGGCCACAACAGATAGTAGGCGGGTGGTGTCCCAAGGTGCAACTCACCGACGCGTTGGCTCGGCGTGGCGGTGAGGATGCACAGACGGTGGTAGTGGCGAGAGGTGTGTATGGACACTGTTCCCGCGGCAGTAATGCAAAGCGGCAAACTGCACTTGGGAACCACCGTCGCGGAAAGCGTGGCCCACGAAGCTGGAGGAGTAGGGAGATTCGTAAACACCACGTCAGTAAGCACTGCTCGCGGGAGAAGGGAGACAACCGCGGGCACCGCGGGGAGGGAGTGCTGCACCCTCCTCGTCAAAACACCACAGGCAAGAACCGAGCTCTGCAGAGATGGATTGATGCGAGGAAACTCGCCGCTCGGAAAATACGGAAGAAAGCACACACGCAACGCGAGGTGGACCGAGAGAGACACGAGACCGCAGCGGCCGTCAAGGCGGCTG
>CACKRE030005102.1:52432-82761 GCA_902602495.3 Ectocarpus sp. CCAP 1310/34
GCCACCGTGCGCAAACGGAGACTGTGTTTCGCGGGCTTTATTATGCGCATGGAGGACAGCCGCCTCCTCAAGCGCATCCTGTTAGGAGCGATGGCGGGGGGCGTGGGATACCGGGGCGGGCAGGAGAGCGACTGGGTGTCTCGTCTAGGAGAGGACCTCGTGGCCTTCAACATGGGAGACGAAAAGGAAGGGGGTAAATGGAAAGAGAGCGCCAAGGACCCGGAGGTGTGGTACAACAAGGTCGAGGACGGGGCGGCATGGCTCATGAGGAAATGGCACAGGCAGGAGGCGGAAGCGTCCGCGAAGCGCCAGCGCGCGAGGGAAGCAGAAGCAGAGAGTACGGCCATCTCAGGACCGAAGAGAAAGAGAGTCGGGGAAGCGGCGGTGGGGGGGAAGAAACGGCGACCGGGCACTACTGTAGAAGCGAGTAGGGCGGCCGAGGCAGCACTTGTGGCGAACTATGTACCCGGCTGATGTTGTTGCGCCCTGTTTCCCTCCGTGCTGTTTGCTATCCTCCTTTATGTATGTCCTTTTTATTGCCTTCGGCCTCTGTGCTGTGTTTCTTCTTGTCATGTCCTCCCTGCCTATACTCTGCTGCGTTGGGTACCTTGATCTCGCTTTTGCTGTTGCTCTTGTTTTTGTACATCTGGCTGTCTGCCCATCTGCCGCCTCTTTGTCCTGTTTGCTCCGTTACTCCCATTCCCTGGTGCGTAGTGCCTGGTGCTGGTACGTTACCCTTCGATTTTTTCCTTAGGCGGGTGTGGGANCCTCTGTGCTGTGTTTCTTTTGTTCATGACCTCCCTGCCTACTCTGCTGTGTTGGGTACCGTGATCTCGCTTTGCTGTTGCCTTTGTTTTTGTACGTCTGGCTGTCTGCCCATCTGCCGCCTCTTTGTTTTGTCTGCTCTGTTACTCCCATGCCCTGGTGCGTAGTGCCTGGTGCTGGTATGTTACCCTTGGATTTTTTCTTTGGGCGGGTGTGGGAAGCGTCCTCCTTATTTTTGTTTTTGACTTTTTTTTGATCGGTTTCCGAGGGCTCTTTTCTCGAACAGTCGGTGCGATACCTGTTCTTTTCTTTCTATCATTTTGTTTTCTTTTTCCGAGTGGTTTGTACCCTATTTTTGTTTTGTTTCCCCGCGGCGTTGTATGTGCCGGGTGTTGAGGCCACGGGCTCCCCATTTTTCGTGGACTATGGAGCTAATGTGAGAAACAACAACAACAACAAAACAACACCCCCTGGACCTATTTTCAAAGCTCGATTACTCCACGACGAAGAGGATGCATAAACGAAACGATACAGTTTCGAAAAGCTCTCGACGACAGGGTTTCAACGCCGCCATTTTCGGCGCTGTGACTGTTCCTGCAGTTGAGAAATCGAGCTTCGAAAAACGGTCAAGGAGGTGTGTTATCTTGTGTCATATACGGTAGACTAGATATGCATCATACTTCCTGCCCCTACTCCTATGTTCTCCCCTTGGTCGTATTTACTTTGAAGTAGAGACATTGACAATAGTCTACTGTATCCCAGAGGTAATACACGTTCGTTCACATCAGGTACAGTCCCTCTCATGTGATGTGTATGTACTTTTCCCTGGACCGAACGGAATTCGACACCACAATCGTAACATTCCATGGATGATGGGGGTGGGTCCACAAACACGCGGATGGGTGTTGCGTTTGGTTTTGATGCGCCCTCGTCATTTGTCAATCGTAAGTTTATTGAACTGGATAATGTGTTGAAGTACCTGGTATCTACTTTTATGTGGTAGTTGGACCACCCGCATATGCCTTATCTCGGCTTATATCACGATGCCCCACGTGCCCCATTGCTGTGTTTGTTGATGCTTTCCTCGTGAAAGGTGCACGGGGACCCGTTCTCTCGTTTTGCAAAGAATAGAAAAGACGAGGAAAGGGCTAAACGACAGGCAGAACGCTTGAAGGGCAAAACATGGGACGAAGGCATGCCGCAGTGAGTGATCAGACGAATCTACATATTCAAGCGTTCATGCTACAAATATGATTTTCTTCGCCCTGAATAAGTCAGCCCGGACAAATCGGCAAAGACGCCTTCAATGGAACTTTTGAGGGACAAACTGAATCAGAGTTCTGGCGACTTGCATTCCCCCTTTTTAAGAGAGGAACAATCTGAACATGACCATGCAACAGGCGAATACACTCGATCGGAGAGGAGAAGAAACTCGAACACTGCTACCGCTCCAAATGAGAATGAAAAGCCAATTGAGACTGAAAAGCTGTCAACGCTCATGGCCAGACCCTACGTTCAGCCTTCGTATATGCTAGGAACACTCCCCTTATGGTATCTATGCAACGCTACCTGCCCTATCAGATTTGAAGTCTAGTGCCACCCACTGTGGGCGGCAACCGTCTTCGGTCGCATGACACGATCGTCCTACCTTGGTTGCGGAAGCCGTGCGTACGCGCGGCGGGCGGGCGGCGACTGCTTCGGCCGGTCAGCTCCAAGCGCGGAATGCCGTTAAGCCATGGCTGGACTGCTGCGGCATATAAAATGTACTTACCGTATGTGGGCAATATGAAACGTGTGATGCTGTGGCCACGTCCCAGGGGGACTTCAGTGCTCGACGGCAAAATGCCTGGCGTTGGAATGGCGGCGCGCTGACTGTGCAACGTGACCGTCGTGGTTTGTTGTAAAACAGACCTGTCGGGGTGCCCATGGCCCTGGGTCTCTCTGGTTCGTGCGGGCGCGAGGCGGAAACATCGTGGCACCGTTAGTTTTGATGTGCTGGTTGTACTCTTTTGCCATTCTCGCTCGGGGGTGTCGCACATGGCAGATCGGCCTAGTGTAGTGGAAGGCGGTGAAGATGGAGGCTCGGCAGATGAAAAAGTGCGATGATTTTCTTGAGCAACTTTCCGCAATCCTTTCGCGGCTTCCTTGGTGAGAAAGATTCCACCGTGCTGATTGAGATTTTTTTTTGTGAGGTTATTTGCGCAAAAAAACGGTATGAGCGTGGGGGTGAAGCGCGTGGGAGGAAGTGATGGTGACATGCCGAGCAGTCGCCCAATCGCGAGGTGGCACATGGTGACGAAGAAAAGCAAGTCCCACCACAGCTACTTGTGTTTGGCGGTATCCACCCGTGGTACGAAACGCACTCTGTATTGCCGACCGCAGTAGGTTTTTTTCTCGATTGCGTAGACGGGGGTCGACCGTCCCTTCTGCTTTTTTCGCCGTGGCTGAGGCGAGGGAGAGAACGAAAAATCGGCAGAGAGGAAATTGGTGACCTCCCGACGTCGGTTGTCGTGATCGCGGAATGACTCATGGCATGCGATGCTCGCTTGGGGAAAGTGTCTTCAAGACTCTGAAATGTGCACAGCAGTTCAAGGACATGGTGTTACGGATGCGGCCGCCTGCATGGAAGGCTGTCAGGCAACCATGGAGGTTGCGGGGCCAAGTAGGAGGTAGGTCCGACTTTATCTGTGTTGCGGGTGCGTAGAGTCATTGTTACGGCCGTTTTGAACGGACCGACTTTCTTGTCAAAATTTTCGACATTTGTCTTTCAAAAACTTGGGACCTGTGTGCAGTCATTTTAAACGTGTGACGTGGACTTGTGCAACTTGTGTAAAAAAAAATGACGCCGTCCGTGAGTTGTAGCGCTCACTTCGAGACAACACACACGACACAACACAAACCGCGGAAAACACGACATCATGGACACCGACATGGATATCACGACCACCCCGCGTGGCCGGCAGACCAAAACCCCGGCGAAATTCCAGCAGACGGGCTCTCTCGGTGCCGCCGTAGGCGGTGGAGGCTTGCTCTCCAGCAAGATAGTGCTGCTGCCTGGCATCTCGGGGAACACTCATGTTACCACGGGAGGCGCTGCCGCCACCAACACTCCGCCGGCGAGGGGTGGCAACCACTGCTCCTACCCCCCCGGGAAAAGGAAAAAACAAAGCGGCGGACGCGAAGCAACAACTGCAAGCCATCATGGCGGACCGCCGTTTTTCGGACGACACAACAACAGCAGACAGCATCGTCAACGTTGGCAACAGCGACGATAGCAATAGCGACAGCGACAGGTGATTCACACACAACCCTAGCTGACTTTCTACGGTGAGGGGCACTCGTGGTGCAGACGCAGCAGCCCTCGCGTGCCTCTGCAAGGGTACTTTGGAAAGTGCTCCAAATACTTTGAGAGGGTTGTCAAAAAGTTGGAACGAAGTGGAGCAAAGTTTTCGCGCCCAACTTCNCTAGCTGACTTTCTACGGTGAGGGGCACTCGTGGTGCAGACGCAGCAGCCCTCGCGTGCCTCTGCAAGGGTACTTTGGAAAGTGCTCCAAATACTTTGAGAGGGTTGTCAAAAAGTTGGAACGAAGTGGAGCAAAGTTTTCGCGCCTAACTTCGTTCCAAATATTTTTGAAAAAAATGGACAAACGCTTACATACAGGTTCCATTTTTTTGACACTTTCAAAATTTTTGACAAAAAGTCGGTCCGTTTAAAACGGCTCTTATTGCTCTCCGACACATTGTGTGTCACCCAAGATAAACGATCTCGTTGATGTAGACTCAAGTCTCGTGTCGAACAAGATGCCCAGGGCCATCCGGCCTATTCGTTGGCTTTCATGACGAATACCGACTACATATGGGAGGGACCCCCACCTCTAACATCCTCAATCCGATGGTCTCAGCCTCAGCAAGCCCTGTTCCAGCTCTTTCAAACTGTGTGGCAGAGCTACATCCTTTCCTCCCCTCACCACCGCCACACTTTCTGCCGCCATCTGTTTGAGTCCTGTGTTGGTCGAGATGGTCCTGGTCGACCAAAGCAAAGCTTGCTCAAGGTTTGACAGTCCTTGTCGTAGGGCGACTTCCAGCACGGGGTCGTCCTGGCCGAGGGCTAGCGTGTCGCTAAGATTCTCGGCGATGATCGGATCCAGAACTCCGCGCCTCCGCATGCCCTTCGCGAGAGATTCAACCGCCAGCTGAACGTTGGCGCGATCCAAGGTGCGCGGCGGTTCCGGACGTGGTGATGTCGCCGATGAGGATCGTCGCTGTTCGCTGGTGGTGGTGGGCTCGTCCTGCGTCTTGGCGTCTTGGCCGATTATCTTCCTTCTCCAAGCTCGCTGCAGAACTAAAGCGCCTTGTTCACGCCGGGAAGTATATCTGGCTTTTCTCCGTGGATGGAGCAAGGTCTGTATTTTCAGAGCGCATGCGCGACGCTTGATCGTTTTCACTCTGGATATGTGCCCCCGGCACGCGGCCTGAATCATTGTGGCTGCACGGCATTCCTTCTGTTCCACTTGAAGTGTGGTCAAGTGTTTGCGATATCGCCGGCCGCGGCAAGCTGCCTGAATCCTTGTGGCAGCCGCGCGTTCTTTCCGATGCATGTCCAATATCTCCCTTGTCTTCACCAGGGAGATATACTGGCGAGCAACCGCCTGAATTCTGGTAGCGGCCACTGACTTCCGTCGCTTCCTTATTCGCGATAACGTCACCGAGAGCCCTCCCATGAACTTCCAGAGTGTGAGGGCCGCGGCGACGTGTTGGCGGTGCTTCTTGCGCCTCCACAGGTGTCTCCACATCGCATGCTGTAGGGCCGCCGCTGCCCGATTCCGTCGCTGGACTTCCCGTCTCCACCCTACCACCCGGCGCGCCACCCAGGCCCTGGCCGAGCGCTGAAGGACGTTCGCAGCGTCGAGGATCTTCTTCCTTTCCTTGCGGCCGTGCTTGACCCGTGCACTGGAGCGGTATGCGCTCTGAAGGAGGTTGGCAGCCCTTCTCCGACGTGTATTAAAAACGAACCGCCTCGACGCTTTCTGTCAGAAAATTGTGCGTTTTTTGAGTGGAGACATCCAGTGGGGAGAAGAGGGGTGCAGAACGTGGCGAAGGTCTTCCTCATGCTGCCTGTCTATATTTGTGGTAGTGGGAATGCACCATCAAAAACCTCGGTGTACTCTGGTGCACTCCACCTCGTGCCCCCGCTCAGACCCTATGCTCAATGTGCATGTTGTCGTTCGCGACTGACCTGGACTTCCCCCGGTGCAGATTGTCGCGGGGTAGCCATCGAGACGGAAGTGGGGTAATTGGAGATAGGTGCTCGAGAGCATGCGTGTGTGATGTCAAGAGTTCATGCCGTTCATGTATATACGAGAGGGGTACTGAGAGGCAGATCACTCGTAAGACTGCATGCGATATGATACTCAACACCACTTAACGGTGGAAATGACACCAGCACCTGTAGTATCCCAACAGCAAGCCTCCGCTGGAAGCAGTCACGTTGAGTGCGCCATCTCCGGTAGTTGGCTCCAACCTTCACCGAAGCTGAGCGCAGCAACACGTAAGCCCGCCGTAGCGTAAGACGTCGTCGATATTTCTGAAGCGTCGTGGCCGCTTCGCGTCTACACCTATTTTAAAATATTTTTCACAGTAGAGGCAGGCAGAACGATGAAAGCATGAAGTCAACATACGCAGAATAGCCGTCGCTCAAGTTTTAAGTTGTAGGTACTGCTCTTCATCTACCAGATCGTGCTCACTGCCATCGCAGTAAGTCTCCCCCCATCGGCGTTCAGGAGGGTTCCAAGTTGCTCAACCCACAGATGACACCCAATTGGTGTTGCGTGCGTAGATGGAAGGCAATTGCGAAGGATGTAGCGTTCAACGCGTGCTTGCTGCTAGGCTGGGAAAAGGTTTAACACGCGTAGAGGAGGGTAATCCTCAAACCCTTAGGATGGACGCCGAATCGAACCGCCCCTTCATGAACGACATACGAACACGACTTCACTCCATTGTGGTGAAACATGATTTCCCCGAACCCGGCAGAACAGAGGACTGGTTGGGGGTGCAGTGTGTGTATTTAGGGTGCGGTAATTGAGGGGGGAGCATGAGGAAGTAGGCAGGTGACTGCCAATTGTTGTTGTGTGAATCTACATGGATCCAGTCATTGTAACATTCAAACGCCAAAAGGTTTGGTCAAGGCAAGTGGGATGCCGTCATCTTTGAATTCTCGTGGTTGGACTTTATACTTCCGTAGCAAACCTGAACTTTGGGAACTGATATGACTGTCGCAGTGGCAATAGCATCAGGGCTATAGGACTGTTGCCCAACTTTTCTAGTTCGGATTAGTATAGGGCTAGCGTAGGATTTCGTGTGAAAGACAAAATGGGAAACTCTACAGGAGAGAATTCCTGCTCTTTGCACGAGAGAAAGGGCACGCTAGCAGCGCGCCGACAGCTCGGCGAAAGGGCAGCCGACAAATTTGGTTGCTCCGTACGCCGTGCATTTGGATGGGCGCCGATGAAAGCGTCAAGGTGTTCCTTAGCAACGTGTTCACCTGAGGTGAGTTACGAGCTGGTCGTATACCCTCTTCCGCTGCAAGTGTCCGCGCACGATGGCCTGTACCAATGTTACTCGCACCCGATGGACTGCTAGTCGTTGTCGGGTCGACCTGGGATTTGGGAGAATCATCTTGCGATTAGCAGGGCTGTGTGCACAGGCGACCCAGGGGGTGGTTTCCCTTGGTTTCCCCAATGATTTTTTTTTCTAGCCAGGTGCCGCCCCCCTTCGATGTATTGACAATAGTGGGGTTGACTTTAGCTGCTCTCACAAGCTTCCTCGGAAAAATGCAGCCAAGATACTATAGAACGGAACAACAGTTGCTTGTCGGCGTTCACTTCATTCGAATGAGATGGACGAGGTCGGCATTGATATACAACAGAGAAAACCTGATCCGAAGACCTCCGTAGGTGCGTGTGAAGGTCAAAGGGAAACACAGACAATACAGGGGCGCCAAACACGTGCGGCATGAGAGTATCCACGCGCTGCTGAAGATTGAGGTGCATAATTCACTCTGCCATCTGGCACGTTTTGACACGGACGGATGTATACTAACCTACAGTGCTGCTATCAACAAGACGGAATCAGACGCGGAGTGTGCATCCGCTGGCCCAAGGGGTCAGAAGTAGGATCTACGTTGAGCTTCAGATCCGGAGCTGCATTTCTTACCTACCCCTCCACATCTTCTGCAACATCAACGCTATCAGCAAGAGGTTGGCACGGTAGTGATGTCTTCGCCTGGCTTGGAGCATACTGCGAGCGCTTTGTTGGAGTGCCCGGACATTTATCATCTCCGCCTGGAGTCGTTGGTGGTAATCGCCGCGAGTTGAAGCATCGAAAAAGTCAGGATGGGGTGAATCATCAGCAGCCCCACCTCGCAAAATTCATTTCCGCCGCGACATACGCACATCCCGTAATGTCAGATTCGCTGGATGTTCCACGGCAGTGCCGAAAATGCAACATGCTGCAACCGCCACCTTCAACATTTCTTTGCACTTTTCTAGCAGAGTATTCTGTCAGCAATACTCTAACCAGTTAGAACTAGAGCTGTTTCGGAAAACGTTTCAGGGGTTTACGATCCCACCTAAATACATACGCATAGTCCCTTGTTCGCAAGTACACAGCACGCCATGTGGGAGCTACGAGGAGTGAAAATTGCCGAAATTTCAACTCCACAGGGAAACGTACTCTTGGGACATTGAGGTTCTTTCGGAGAACTAGTACCTGCCCGGCGCAAGGGAACAAGATGCATGTTTGATGACCGTGGTGTAGGCAGAACACCTTGGCGAGATGTGCACGACAATGCTATTCGATTGGGGCGGGCCTTGAAATCACGTTCTCTGACAGATTCACATGTTGTAAGCGTCACGACCCAGAACGCATCGGTTGGGCCACCACCCTGGGCATACCTCAAAGTACCGGCGCTGAAGGAACCCCTTCGCTGTACATTGAAGTTTTATTGCGGCGACTGCTTCAATCCTTTGTTTCTTTCTCTTCGATGCTATCCTCTTGTATGTCCTCGCGTTGTCCATCTCTAGCTCGAGCAGTCGCGTCCTGGAAATCGGCGAAACGCGATGGTGTGATGGCACGAGTGAAACTTCACACTCACCTCCGGTGAAGTTACCTTCCTGGAATCAACCATTCAAATTCAAGTTCCAGACGCGATCGTGTGAATTTTTCATCGAAGTCGGTTACACCTTGCGCGAAAAGCAATGATTCTCACACGCACATCCGGCCGGTGTCATCAACCTCTGTGCTCGTTGAAATTCGGTTCTCACCTTGCTCTTGCTGCCTGCCGGATCCTAGTTCTATCTCGTTGCAGTAGTTGCTCCTCGACTTCTAACGCTCGGTTTTCGAGTCTCAGTATTCGTCGCTGCTCCTTGCCCAGGGCACACTTTTGCATCGTAGATTCATTGGTTCAGGGGCACCGGGAATTAGGGTTTTGCCGGGATGTCGTCCGCTGATTTGTTTCAGGTTCATTCGCACTACGTCCGCACCGTGCCACGGTCGAAAATTCGAAAGAACAAGTCCCTTGACCACTTTCGCTACAGAAAAACAATGCTGCAAGAAGCGCAGGTGGGGCTCGTGCAAAGTATGTCTTCGGCAATACCTTAGGCGGAGTTGAATGTATGGGCCACGGGAAATGAAGATTGCAAGACCACGGAAAAACAACGTAACGGCCGCCGTAACGGGTGCATTCGTTGTTACTCGTGGCAATCTTTCCGACATGACCAAGGCCGTTGTGTGCGACCACAAACACAGGGTTGAGTGGAGTCACCCATCGGTGAGCTACCTAGTCAGTGCATTCTCCGTTTGGTGCGTGTGAGGGCTTCGCTTTGTGCCAAATCAGGAGTGCGTTGTGTTAAACGACGGCCTGTGTTGCTTGTTGCTTCTCACCTAACACCATAGAGTACCATGTAACAACCATGTTGTTTTAACAACCCTACATTGCTGATGGTTCGTACCTGTGCCTCGAGCATGCACGTTTGGTACTTTGACGCCTTGCGTTTTGCTGACGCTGTCTCTGTCCGAATCCAAGTCGTTTCCACATCATCCAGCAAGTGAGGCGCGCATGTCGCTTCAGGTCTCGCCGCCTCATGTACAATCTCCTCACTTCTTTCTTCCACCGTCCGCACCCCCCCGTCCATCATTGCCTTCGCTTCCCAACTCCCAGCATAATTTTGTGCAGGAAACATCCTGTTACACTCATGCACCGGCGACCTAACACACTCGTGGCACGCTGTATCTGCACTCGGGACTGTATGGTGCAATTCTTGGTGGGCAGACCCAGCACCGGTGTGAGTGGGTGCAGTCGCCAGCTCCCTTTCCTTCCCAGCTGAGTGGGCTGCTGCTATCGTAGCGGGCGCACTTACTGGTTGTCGGCCTGCGAATGGCTTGACAGCCACATTTTGCCCCGGCACCTCCTGATGAATAGGGGTCTTTGCTCCGTTGATGGGCCTCGATCCGGTCGAGGTGGCCACAACCTTGTGGCGTGAGGGTGACGAAGACGAACGCATGAAACTCCTGTTGTCGATTTTCATCGGCGCAGTGCGTGGCAAACGTTGCTGCTGCAGCTGCCATGATCGTCGCGATGTCGCTAGCATCTGACGCAGACTCCTCCTCCTACTGGCATTGTCCGCACGCGGCCCTGAGTTCTTGTGCGCCCGAACAGTACTCAACCTGGTCGCCGCCTGACGACATGGGTCTCCGCCTTCTCTCTTACTCGAGCCAACGGAAAGATCAACTTCATTCGGGGAGTTGTATTCGATCGCCGAGTATGAAAGATCCCCGTGTCCTTCGGCACCATGCCCGTAACAATCGCATAAGGCTGTGGCCGATATTTCCCGTAAACCTCCCGTGCTAGAGTAGCCGGCACCACCGCCACTACCGGGGTGGTATCCTTCTGTTTGGCGGCCTCGCGTCGTTGACGTTGTCATTCCACCGCCATGGATGGTCCCATTGTCTATGTAGACATTTGGTTCTTTGCCCGGGGGCCTTCCGTGGACAACTCCCCCGCAGGAAGGACCTACCACTTCGGTATGATTATATCGAAGCTCCTCTGCACGCTGCCGGACTAAGGCCGAGGTCACCGCTGAGGACATCGGCTGACCTCCCCGTAGAACTACATGGTTCATGCTGGAGGCGATCGTTTCAGAGAGTGCGGCCCACACTTCCCACGACACAAACCCGTCGTCACCAGCTGAGCACTGCGCGTATATGATGAGAAGGGGAAAACCGAGGGATTCCTACGCATTAGGCGTCAGGTAAGGATCACCGTTGGATGGTATTTAGTTGGCTCTTGATGTGCAATGCTGGGCGAAGCCGGCTTTGTAGTAATATTGTTGGGTCGTTCCCTCCCGAACTACATAGGATATGTGTCCACGACTGTACCAGCTTTGCTTCCCATTCTCAAAATATCGTGCAATTCCTGTGAGAAGGGGGGAATGCATTCTTGTCTGGAATAGCTACCCTTGACTACCGACTGTGCTCACCCGTGGAATGAGGAGGTGGCGGATGTAATCTACGAGACCGTCACGGTCATTGTCGCCGTTGACGCAAGCGCCGTCGCTGCCTAGACGGTTTCCGTCACCATTGCTCCCCCCAACCCCAGCGCCACTACCGACCAGACGCTCCAGCAGCTTCCGAACGCCGCCTTTGTGCACGGCTTCCGCATTGTATTTGATGCCAGCAACGGGCTGGGCTGAAGATGGCCCCAATGCGGGTGGTTCATCGGGCCATCTAGCTTGAATTTCCTCCAGGATATCTTTCAGTTGCACCAATCCAGTATTATTGGGATCCAGGCCATAAAAGATGGACTTCAGTGCCCAGACCACTGCAAATAGGTCGGGGATCTTGGACGGGAGTTTTTCGAACATCGTTTGGACGGGAGGCCACAGCAAGAGAAAAGAGGTAATAGATGGTGAGAGTCCGAACCTTGACGTTTATAAAATGCTTCAATAACACCCTTCTTGGGCGCTCTTTGAAGTATGAGAACGGTTGATTCCTGGTCATGATTCCATCTGTAGGTTGGGTTTCGCCTTCCAGGCAGTTTTGGGTTGCTTTCAATTCAATATCAGTTTTCTTCTACGCTCCTTGAGAATTACCATACTGAAATTTACCTACTCTAAGGTGCCATCATCAGTTGGAAGAACATCCGGGAGGCCAACGAGCATGGGATATATAGTGCATTCAGACATGCCTCCAAATGAGCCAAGGGTCAAGTCCAACGAGCTTGAATGCGCTTCAACAGCTTCAAAGGTACGCAAGGAGCAACAAATACCTCATTGTCATTCTTAGCGAATGGCAGCTGAGACTAGTATTTCTTTCACACGGCGGCCCCTTCATCACAAACGGTGAAGGCACCACAGGAATGTTCGCCGGGCCCAGCGTTTGCGCGAGACAGAAACGGTATTGGTTGGTTCGGCAGTACACCGTGTCGACGCCGACGACACACCCGTTTTCCCTACTTCCTCTTTCCTCTCACCATGTATGGTCGCTTGAAACGGGAATTTGCTTGGTACGGTGGCGCATCAGCAACTCTGGGTGCGTGCGACGAAAACCGCACGTCCACGGTCAGTGAGGCAATCCTTTCGCCCGAGACCGGCTCGAAAAGCGCAATTTCTCTGAGGCCTGCCCCCCTTCGATGCTTGGCATTGATGGAGTCCATTTGTTTGCCCGCTCTGTAGCCCTTGGTGTCTCTTGCTTGACGCGCTGCTTCTTGCCCTTCGCACGAGTTGCACGAGTCGCCTCCACCAGCTGTGATGAGCGGTGTCAGCACCATGGTGCCCAAACCGAGCAGGCAAGAGGGAAATGAGGAGGGAGGGGACTCCAATGAGGAGCATGACGACACTCGGTCATTGTCACATAGACAAACCTCTAGCGTCAGCGGCTCCACTTCGACCACTATGGCCCAGTCTTGGGAAGAAGTACGACCACCGGCGGCGGTCGGCGTTGGCGACGAAGAGGATGACAATGAATCCCTTTTCCTGGCAATTGCATGGAGCGAGGTGTCCACTTCTAGAGTAACACCAGTGTCCTCTGGAAGATGGGTTGTTCCTGTGGTTGTCGACAGCAACAGACATGTGGATAGATGGGAAGCGTTTGAGGCAATATTTTCATGGCACATCGTACCTGTTGCTCAGTACTGAGCTCGGGTTCACCAGCCGAAGCAATTCATTTCGTCCTCAGAAATGTTGATAATACGAAAGAGCAGCAATGATGTGGCGGATAGTATGTTTATTGCTGACGAAGAAATCTGTTCCTCCAACGATTGCTAGGCTCACCTGCGTGTGAGGGGTCCCGGCCCCAGTCTGCTAGTTGAGGCAGTTTGAGCGGGAATGTCCGGCAAAAGCCCCAGGACCCGGAAGGAAGGACCCTTACACGAAGAAACGCGCATGTTTTCGCGGCTCTGGCGCTCGCTGCCATAGGATGCCCAGTAGGATTTTTCACCCCGACATGGGTTTCAAACTCTGTCCTTTGGTGTAGCTCGGTGACGCTCCGCCAGCGTTTCAAGGTGCTGGGGCTAGGCGGAGTGAAGTGTACCTCCGACGCGACAAGCTGAAGCACTCCTCTCTGGATAGGTTTTTTATTGCCCAAGGTAGAGCGGTTGTGCGGGGGCTTATTTTCCTGAACATGACAAGGAACTGATAGAGTGGGGTGCTTCCTCGTTGCTGTCCACATACAACCGTCCGTGCAGACGTCCCAAATCTGGCGGTTTCTGTGCACACGCAGGAAATCACTCGAAACCCCACCTGTCTACACCGCCGTATGCCCTGACTTTAGTAATTCTTTGGTGTTTTCTTCCGCCGGTCACCTCTTGTGGTCTGCCTACGTAATTGGTGACCTCGAAGCTGTAGCGCGTTCGTCCCAAATTTGGCGGTCGAACGCTCGTTCGTGAGTAGGCCTATTGTCCTTCATTCGACGATAATTGATTGCACCCCAGAGGGTGTGACACCAGGTTGAAGCTCTGAAATCGCGGCAACGCCGTATAGGGAACAAGCGATGGTCAATAAATGAGACAACAACGGAAGTCCGACAACCACTACTGAAAAGTGTCCGTTCTCTCGAAGTATCGCAGTCATCACCTTGTGGGGGACAAACGTCGTCGTCACATTCGCGGTGCAGCACCCTTCCGGAGACCAGATTCCTGTATCGGCATCACTGCTGTCGTCACCGCTTTCCGAGGAAGCCAACGGCGCTTCGGTCGAGCTACGGCTGTCGTCATGTCTACCGACGAAAGAGGGGGGTTCGGTCATCCTCATCTTCTTCGAGTTACTGTTGCTTTGAACACTTGTTGGCGTTTCCCCATGAGCGTGTCTATTCTTGCTCATTCTTACAAGACTTTTCTTCTCTTGAACTGCCCTCCCAGAGTTCGAAAGGCACGGTGCGAGTGAAACGTGCCCGTGGTAGACAGTACGTCCTATCCCATGGGGCGTGTCGACGTGGACCTGTTTAATCGAGGAAGAGTCATGGGTAGGTGGCCGAAGCAAACCGCTCAAACGCTGCAAGACAGGAGGTGAAGCCTACTTGGCAGAATTGCCTTTCCACGACGCTTCACTCAGCGAGAGTAGAATGAATCGTGTCCCGACCACTTCTTAAGTCTTATGAGGTACATAGCCCTGTAGCAACGTGTGCCCAGAAGCAAATTAGTCGAACCAACTTCGTGACAAAGCCGAGAGAGTATCTCGTTCGTGTTCCACCCTGATGATCAAGCCAGCAGGCAGTTTTGAGGTGAAAACCGTATCGACTCACCCGCACATCGAGGGCTGGAATCTCGTCATCACACTTTAGTATATCAATTGCAAGCACGCCGCCGAAGTCGCCATCAGCCCCAACGGACAAGGACGCTTGTGAAGAACCCATGTAGCCTCCGTTAGAGGGGGTGCCTGCATTCGCAGCTACTCCATCGTGATGTTGGCTTCGCCGAAGTGCGACGACCACTTGAAGCATCGCGGGGCTGTGGCCTGCTGCGTCTCGCGGCTGTTGTACTTCCTTTCCAAACGAGTGTATGGCAAGGTCGCCAATACTGACGTGGATAATCGAAATCAGAGGAAACGCGCGGGATGGGGGTGGGGTTGGGCAATCTCTTGTTAACTATTTTCACACAGCGTTCATGACCACGCACCCTTCGAAGCGGAGTCTCTAGGCGAAACGCGAAGGGTTCGTCTGGGTAGGCATGGTGCCTGAAGATAATACATTTCCTTAGCACACAAATCCTCTTGCCGGTCGGCATAGGTAACGACTACACGACGATATGTCCCGAAGGGATGCCCTAAACGTCGTATGATACCGCGAGTAAGGGCATTTTCACATTCAGGAGTTGTGAGGGTCAGTGTAGACTGCGCCAAATGGAACAAATGGAAGGATACCACATGCACAGCGCGCCACCGGGGATAGACACTCGCAACGAGGAAAGTAGCCTCAAGAATTTGACAACTAGACGATTCGCAGATATGAAGGGCCCTACAAAAAACTGCTGCAGGCGTAACACGCAGACAAAAGCAGAAATGAACCTCAGAGCAGGGACAACAATAGGTCGTGTAAGTGAGGGCACCTTCTGTGCGAGGAGAATAGAAGAAAAGGTGAATTCATGTTCGTGTGTGTGCATTTGTGGGAAGGATCTGAGGACGGTTCTGTGTTCCGTAGATGAAGGGACATACGTTGGTACCTTTTGTGGTAGACTTTCGATGAGTCAGCGGTGCTCCTATGCTGCGTCAGCCTGCGTGGGGCACTCTCTTTCTCCCCTGTCTATCGTGCGTTAGTCCTGCGGATCTATACAAGCCATCAACGAGACTTTCTAATCACTGGACACAAACACGGGCATACCCGGCGTAAGACTCCGGCTCTAGGAGTTATCAACACTCTTGAGTTAGTTTTCTCCATCGTCCTTGCAAGGAAACGAACGCAAAGCCCTTGCCAGCAACGATATCGGGAGGAGTCTCGGAGGAAGAGCTCGCTGCGAAACTCGACGAAGTCGAGCGCACGCTGACGGTCCGCTTTGAAGAACAGCAGGCAAAGGCTGAGGGCAGGATGGAGCAGCTCCTGGGTCGCTCCGAGGGACTATTGTTCCAGCAGTCCGCGCGAGACGGAGGAGGAGAAGTGTCACACGGCGCCGCGATGGATGGGGGCACCGTGGGGGGTGCGGTTGGAATCCCAGGGGGAACCGGGAGGGGTTCCGCCTCAGGGGAACTACCCGAGACTGTGGGCCCTGGCGCTCGGGACAGCGGCGGCGTCAGCGGTGGAGTAGCGGGCGGCACAACACACGAGCCTGTTGATCGCGGGAAAAATAATCGGTCCGAGAGAGCTGGAGTATTGCATTCATGGCGATTCTGGTGAATGTCGACTTGTCGCAGAAGAGCAATACCGCGCACTACTGCTGTGCTAACAACAGCGCGGCGTTGCCGCGGACACTTCATTTCTGGTTGATTCGTAAGCGATTTCTTGAGTGACCTTGCCTGTGACGAATGATACCGAAAGTTTATGAAGGAAATTCGCAGTTCAGGCGTTTCAATTTCTGATTTGGTGTTCGTAGAGCGTCTGTAGTTTCGCTTACGATGATTCAGCCAATGATGATGTTTTCCCTTGCTGTTTGAATTGGTCACGTAGGACATTCGCAATAGCGGAACTCAAAGGCTAGATGTCACGGGGGAGCACTGTGGAATTTCATGCGCAGTGACGTTTTTAGTTGTTGATCTGATGTTCTGTTTGTCGCGTGAGAGGTCGTTCCAACGCTCGCAATCCAAACTGTCGGGCCTCCTGACAATAAGTTGAATGGTTGTGTTTCTTCATGCCTGATGCTGTATTTTAGCCAGCGTTGGTATTATATTTTTGTCTTCCCCTGAAAATGTTGAGATGATCATCCGAACCATCGATGCAATTTGGTCCGCTTGGTATGGCACGATATCGGGGAATTGTTGTAGGTAAGACGCCAACGTTAGCACTTCATTTGGTCTTCGTTTCTAGCGAATTGGAGTTGTTGAGATGACAACGAGGATGTTTTATTTGGTGGTCGTAGAATCATTGCGAGGGTTTTTGGCTCGGTGGCCGGGTTTTCCCTTGCAACGCTTTTTTCTGTGTGATTTTCGGTGATACCCGAGCACGTTGAGCAACACACGGAGATGGTTAATTACTAATGTAAGGGACCAGGGGGGGTGTTCGTGTGTGTGCATTTGTGGGAAGGATCTGAGGACGGTTCTGTGTTCCGTAGATGAAGGGACATACGGTGGTACCTTTTGTAGTAGACTTTCGATGAGTCAGCGGTGCCCCCATGCTGCATCAGCCTGCGTGGGGCACTCTCTTTCTCCCCTGTCTATCGTGCGTTGGTCTTGTGGATCTAATACAAGCCATCAACGAGACTTTCTAATCACTGGACACAAACACGGGCACACCCGGCATGGGACTCCGGCTCTAGGAGTTATCAACAATTCACACAGATCGCACCTGACGAACAGGAGGCCCAACCCTCGGAGGCCATTCGTTTCGTCGCCCCCCCCCGCCTTCGTAAGCACCTCGATCTCCTTACCCATATCTTCTGATTGCTCGGTGAAGTCATTCATGGTACCGCCAGTGCCGGTATCAGATTGCTGGCGTTTGGATCCTAGCCGGGGAAACTCACTCAGAGATGTGGAAGGACATGCTCGGTAGTGATCCTCGAGGTTTGAGTTGCCACCACCACGACCTTCGCTTCGACTGCTACCGCAGGGGTCGATGTTGGGGTCGGCTTTCCTGTGCTGCGAGTAGAAGCTGCTGCAGGCCGGGAAAACAGAGATCCTGACCTATTCGAGTGCGAGGCATTTGAACCAGTTTGGCTACTGTGTAAGGCATTGGGCGGCGGGTTTCGTGCGATGTGAATCGCACCCAGAGACCGACTAGAAATGTTTTGCATTTTACAGACTTCGGTATTCCTTGTCGCATGTTCACTCTCTTGGGGCATAGCTAGAAGCACATGAGAGACGTCGGTTGGCCTTGGAAAGCGCCGAGAATGCCACGGCATGCCTCAGATCCTGTTCCTTGCTTGGTCGCCGTGAACGCATCCTTTTCACCCCGGTCGCACGACCCTCTATTTCGGTGAGCCGGGAATCATTTCGAACCTTTCCTCTGTGTGCTCCTGTGACTTCGTCGTTGACATTGTACCAGCCACGGGTCGGTGCATCACTGCTCTGTGACAGCAAGCACGATGGGAGCCTTATTCTGCCGCCATAAAGTGACACCAGGCATTCATATGCGGTCAAACGTAAACACGGACAAATGCACGGAACGCGTCATCAGCCGATCATGTCGTACACAATGTCCTTTGCCAGTTTCTCATGCGATAAAAACGCCAGTTTCGGACGTACTGACGATGGCACTCGGACGTGGTGTCGGATGTTCGTCTTTCTCTCGAAAACGAACCGACTTTATCAACGCACGACCATTATCACCTTAGCCTGCAACCCCGAGAAAAATAGAACAAACCGGCGACCAAGGCTGTATACCCAAGCGTTGATACCCAGCCATGCTTGCCGGTCGTAATAGCCTGATAGTTTGACCTTGGCCTTGCTTGAGCAAACGTTTCCGATGGGCAAGTCGGCATGTGCATCTATTAGACCCTCGTCGCTGTCTTCACAATATCTTTCGAGGTTTATCAACCCGTTTATTCACCTGGCCATCCCCAGGACAAGGCACCGCTCGGTGATGGTCTCGCTAGAAAGCCCGTGCTTGCTTGCACTAGTGAGCAAGCGTCGGGGCGCTGGCGATGGCTGGCGCGTTACCACTCGTCGTGCTGCGCTCTTGATGGTGATTGACAACTGCAACAATTATCAGAAATATGTGCAAATGCGCACCAACCCTTTAAGTTCTCCATGTCTAGGGATGAAGCGTTCGAGTCGAGCTACTATTGACCACCATGAGATAGAATGTGGTGGCAGTCATCGTGACATCAACAGTGAAAATGTGTGAAGAGCCCCCGTCTCCAGTCTTTCTTCACGGACGGTAGCAAGGTCTGCCCTGGAAACTATGCTTCCTCTAGCCCCTTACACTTTCACAACACTTGCAACTATAACCACATAGGAGTTCGTGTTAGAGAGGGCAGTAGATGACGACTGGACTTCCAAAAGGGTGCGGTCGACGTTGCAGAGCGACTTCTTGAAAGGCGTATTTCAATGAACGAATGACCTTCAAATAATGTGCTGATCTGGTAGTATGACGTACCAGAGCTCTTTTCGGAGAGTGGCCATCACTGCCCCTTCTCCTCCCCTCGAGGCCTAGCACAGAGCTATCAGGAGCTTTGTCCAAATGGCAGGCGCTGTCGGTCTCAGCTAGCGCCTGCGGAAGAGGGATGTGTAAGGCGTGTTGCCAGCAAGGCGATGCTCCCTTTCCTAGTCTAGCCGCCGCTGCATACGAAGAGAGTCCCTTGCGCGAAGAAAGTTCTTCTCTGAGGGGTAGGTGACTGACCATCCTGGTTGTCGAAATGGCAGGAGGCACAGTGTTGAGGCCGGTCAACGTTTTTCTCGCCGCAAGTTACCAATCCAACCGTTCATGAGCGAGGAACAATCTGTACTCCGAAATCTTCACGGACGTTGCTAAACGACAAGTCCAATACAAATAGTACAATATTTGAGGTGCGTGCACCAAGAGATTGAAAAAACGGCTACGTATACGGTCGTTCACTGAATGCAAAAACATTGTCCGCCACCATTGTGTTCTTTGGTGGTTACGTCTACAGTGGACAACGTCAGATCGGGTGTTCCGTAAAGTAGCGAGAGTCGGGGCTCAAAAAGAAGGCAGCGCGGTGTTCCTCTTCGAAGAAAAGGTGGTTGCCATTGACTTGGCCAATATACGACCACTACGTCATGATTATGCTCCCGAACAGGCACCATGGCGACATCACAAGATGGGCACTCACATCTGTGACCGTACTGCCCTGCCATGGACGTCGTTCCACGCAGGCTCCCCAACACCAGCAGAGTTTTCCACATGCAATACTATTTCAGCAAATAGCTCAAGTGGCCCCACTGGGCAATCTGGATGTGTGAGGCAGCGCCCTTCCTCGAGAACGACGGTGATACCCTTCGCTCCAGGTGCATCGTTTCTGACTGTCGTCCGTCCCGATGATGGTCCTTGTGCGGATATCCCTACGGTTGGGTGCTGGAGTCTAGCCATGACGTGAATCCTGAGGTGTATATCACACGCCTTCGATGTGCTGCGCCAGCCGTTCCCAGAAAAGCGAAGAGGGTACCACCTGGTTGTACGTGGTTCGCAATCAAGCACGAGTACCCTGTCTATTTCTTTGTACAAAAATCATCAGACTAGTTGGTCGGCTATTGTATCGTCTCACTCACGCTGTGCGGAAGGATTTCACAGTGGTGTCGTTACTACGACTACTGCACGGTTTCTCACACAAGCTCTTTTCGTGGTGGTGCTTGTCATGACTAAGAAAATTATGTAAATCGCCGCTTCTTCGCGACTGCAGTTGCGGCCCGCATATATTAACAACTCTGAACTTATCACGTAAATTTAGAAATGTGGCTAAGAAACGCACTTCAAAACGGACGAAAAGATGAGCAACACCCGAATAAGCAAACACACGCCCACAGAGGCACGAGCGATAAGAAACTAGGGGACGGAAATAATCGTGCACCATGAGAAAACACACGCGCACTCCTGCTGCCTACACCCGCCCCCGGCCATTTTGTGCCGACTTGTATTTTGTGCCGACTTGGGGGTGCGACGTATTCAGAGTGCACCTGCGGTTCTTCCATTGAGTTTCTGTGTTTCACACCTATCGGTTGGGAGACCTTCGTGGACAGAGGAAAAGGTTGTCGAAAGCATGGAGAACATAAGAATCGGCAACCAAGTGACATACGTATTAAGTTAGACGATAAAGCCAAATAAATAAGAAAATTGTAATTTCAGAAAAATCATGAGTGTTCGACAGCCAGAAATATATGAAACTTTGTTTTAGAAAAATTGGTACTTGTGATGGTGCTTGCTTCACAAAGACTTTGAGCCTCGACCCGAAATTGACGTTTCTTAATCGCGGGCCGCAATTGTAAGCCCAAACATTTCTGACATGCCTCTCACCCGTCCTGGAGGTGCCCCCTCTGCATCACTCTTTCACCAATAGGCAGCCACGTGGACGCCAGTATTATCTTGTTGTCAGTGAGCAAACCTCTTTCTCGATCGCCAGTGGAATTTATCCCTTTCCCAGAAGCTCCTTCTCCGTCTTCGCCCAGTAGACTGGCCAGGACCACCACGCTTCCTTGTTTCTGAGGCTAGATGACAGAAACGGTTCAGCAAGACGATCTTACGGGCTGGGCTTGTATGCTTCAGTTGTTGGACATTGCTACAGTAGTGTGTTCAGTATTTCCGCGGCAGGAGTCCAGTGTGAGGAACGCACGTGCTGGAAGGCTATTCATGGCATTTACGATATGTTCTACCGCCCTTAAACTAGAACGAAGAATTTAAGGGGGCGGAGGGGATGAGGGCGGGATCAGCATAGAACACGTCAAGCTGTTGGAACAACCGTCCGTATGCGGCTCTGGTACTTGTAGAGAAAATACGGAAGAAGACGAGCTATCCCCGATGCAACTGGGTAGACAACACCACCAACACCAACACACGCTCATGCGAGTACTCAGGATCTAACCCACGCGATCACGACTTCCTGAGTTCGGCTGCAGCGCTTAAACCTTGTTTGTCTCACCTCTACAACCAGAGCAGCCACGCCCCCCCTCCCAGCATTGGCTTGTTCCTTTCCAACGCCATCCACATGGTCATGGCTTGTTGAGTCGTGCCGTGGCAAAGAGAAGATAACAGAGCATGGCAGGGCCATAGCTGATCGCACCCTTCTGTTGAGATGTTGGATCGCCATCACCTGTCAATATGATGGAAGACGCTTCAGACAAGGCGTGCAGGTGCTCGCATGTGCGTGACAAAGCGGCGCTATGGAACTGTTTCATGCTTTTCACGAAGGTTATAGTAGAATCGAGGTGACCTACAGCGGACTACTGATTTCAGCGAATGGAATATTGGCGTTCGGAGACCCTCCTCCCCTGATTTCTTAGCTAGAACCAATTGCAGTCTTCGTCGAATAGTGAGCCATACGTCTCGTCAGATCTGCAACCGGCGTGACACCCGCCCTGACACCTGAATACATAGAGTTCCCATTTGGTTCTGCTTCCGCGCCGAACGCGGTCGGGAAATCTTCGGCTCGTCGCCGATGGCGGCATGCCGCCACCCCCTTTTCTGGTAGCTCGCCGTGTTGGTTGAAACAGTGAATACGCAGCGAAGATCCAGATGAATGGTACCTCCCGAGTGAACCTTTTCTTTCGGTGTGAAGGAGGCGTTTGTTTTCCCAGCCATTGGAAGGCGAGCCCCAAAGCAAGGGTGGGAGAATTCGAGCGGGTGCCCTTGGTGTGCGATGATGGGCGGTAGTTCAAGCACAGATCGAGCGGCCAGGGTCTGGAGGGATGAAAGCAAAGTTTCGGGGTCGAGCGTGCATCATCAGTGGAAGAAAATATCAAGGCAGCGCCCTCGCGGGCAAGCCGCTGAACGCATGCAGACGCACCATCGAACTGAGACTCGTCGCCGCATGTTGTGATCTCTCACGACTATTCCGATCTGCTATGCTGAACCAGTCCTGCGTAGAGAGCAAGGTCGGGTATAACCAAGAAGCAACCTTGGTGAGGTTTAACTTCTTGATGTTAAAAAGAATCGACTCTTGACCCGAAGACGACGACCGTCTGTGGTTTTTCTAAACGAACAAGAATCGGCTAACAAATGTCGAGGCGACCCCGAATAATACCTGTCCTCGAAAGACCTCAAAGAAGACCACCGGGAGCATCTTCTGGCCCAGATTCCAATGCACGGGACGCCCCACCACCAATCCATTGCCACGAGGCCAGCGAACGACCCAGCTTCGTCCGGCTCCGCAGAATTTCCCGTCACTCTGCTGGAACGGACGGACAGTGATTGCTTCCTCTCCGGATCTCCGGCTTCTACTTTCCTCCAGCGACGACAAAAGCCCCGGAGGAGAATCTACCACGAAATGCCCGCCTTCTCCTCCACTTTCGTTTGCCCCGCCTCTGTCTGAGAACGTAACCCGAACCCACCAAGTTGGGGGGGTGCCTTCTGAAGAATCATCACTGTGGCCCTCCACCGTGCTGACGGTCCTCGGCCATCCTTCTATTCCTTGTCCATGGATGGCGAGTACCTCCAGGAGTACCTCTCCAGGGCGTTGTGAAACTGTGTTGCGGGAGATGGCATTTGTCGCGCCTCCTAGCTGTGGTACCTGCCGTCCTTGCCCCAGCAACGAAACATTTGCACGAGCTTGTGCGCAGTGGTTGTGTGCAGATGCAATCCAGGCATCGAGAGCGCGCTTGCCGTCGGTGGTGGGTTTTTCTGACGTACTTCCGACTTGGGCGATCTCATGTGTAGGGGAGTCGGTCAGGGCACTTGGTTTCTGCCGGGACTCTGGACCATTAACTTCCACTCCCTGTTCTTGTGTGGCATCGCAATTATGCCTGCGATCCACCACAGGTGCTGCATCGGACAACGATACTCGTAGTAGTACCTCTAAACGAGGCGTAGCACTGCCATTTTGATGCCCACACGCCTCCGCCATCCCCAATCCGATGTGGTTCTTTTTCTGGCCGTTTTGTTCTTCGCCGAAGCAGTGGTAGGACATCGCCACCCATTTCGCCCCACCTTCGAAAATGTCGTTGATATCGCTCACGGCGATGGTCACCGTGTCTCTTCCTCGGTCCTTCTCTGCGACTCCCCCAGGAGGAAGAAAACTGCCACCGCTGCTGCTCTTGTTCTCCCGTGCCGTTTTCAGTCTCAACGTCAATACGTCGAGTTCCGTACAGGAAGATTTGAGTAGTATCTCGCCACAGTGAGGCAACCTTTGCTCCGCTGAAAACCAGTCGCCTGCCGTTGCCCCGTTTCTCTCATCGCCTCCAATATCGAAAGCAGAGGATCTTGTTTCCCCTCCAAGCTCGAGCGCAGCACTGATGCCGACGACTCCAGTGACGTGTTGGTTCACCTGTAGCCCCAACCTGCCTCCTTCAGCGTCTCGAATGCGAACCCCCATAGTCTCTACTCGAACTGTGCCCGCTGTTTGTTGTATCGCGCAGCTTACTCTTTTAGATGGTGAGACCTCAGCCTCCCCGGTCAGCACCACCCCGAAATCGATATTGATTTGTCCCGTGATGGCCGAATATTGGCGACAGGCCTTCTCTCCTAAGGCGATCGTTCCTTGCGTACGAGAAAAACGTTCCTGGGAATACTTCTCAAAACCCAAGTTTGGCTCGCTGCTAACTTCGCTGCGCTTGGATTGACCTTGTGGCCCTTTGGTTTTCCAGACCGGCACATGAAGATTGTTGAATGAGCTTCCGGGGCGACGCAATACCTCTGGCAGGGCGAGATCGCACCGGCCTACCGACCTACCCGACACGATCTCCAACCGCATCGTGGGTGTACAAGGGCCATTTTTTCCTGCCGAACCCATGTGTGCAACGTCTGGTCCTAACGGTAGTGCTAGCACTTGATGACCCACTTGAAGATCCCTCGCCTCTCCGCCAACGATGCATTCCACGAAGCTTTCGGTCGAATAAGAGCGTTCCGATGTAGTTTTGCTTCGTTGTTGCTCACTTGTAGCACGTTTGACGGTATCATGTGAAGGTGTTGCCAAAGTGCAGCGAGCGATGCTGTATGCTCCCGGTTGGAGGCTTACTCTCACGTACGGAGGTGTTGCTGGGACAACACTAGCTGTAGGCAAGAGAAGGCTGCGTACCAGCACTCGAATCTCTGCACTTCCCCGCGGATACGAGGGGATGAGCGGAAGCATAGCAGCTCCAACGTCGAGTGATGGAGTGTCTGATTGGGGAAATCCCTGGATGGCGTGCAAGCTTGAAACCCCGTTGGAAGGTGTTTCCCAAGAATGAGCTGCTCTACTTTCAACGGCAGGTTGTTGACCTCTCGTTTGTGCCTTCACGGCGGAGTGATGGCCGAGTTCTGAGATGGTTGTCCCAACGGCTTCTCCCGGTGTGTCCGGTTTTTCAGGATCACGGCGGACAGCTGGCTCCTCACGTTGATTTTGAGAGGCATGTTGCTGCTGTTGCACGTGGAATCGCCCATCACCTTCAACGCTGTGGGTGCTTGCGCCCGTGGCCAGGGGCTCGATGGCTGCAGATGTTCCGCCACTACTTTGCAAATAATCTGGCATTGAAAGAGGGGTCGAGGCGCTACTATTGCTTGCGCTAGACTTGGACAACTCGAAGAAGAGGTTCTCGTCTTCATTGCCTTCGCTCACATCGTGAGAGCCAGCGGTGGTCATGATATTTTCTCGGCTGATGTGGGGGTCAGGCGTCGGATCGGGGTTTCCATTGGAGACAGGGAGGCCGTCCGGTACGGCTCCCTTCCATGTTTGGGGGGTGGCCATCCAAGCACGTATGGCGATGCTGCCAATTTCGCGGTTATGTTGCTCAACAAAAAATATCCTGTAAGGAGAACGCATGGGTATGTTGAAGGGGTGTGGAGTGCAGAGGAGGAGCCTTTTCGAGCTCAGCTACAGTATTCTGGAACCTACGGAGCCTCCTGGCGAGGGACACGGCATTCCCATGTGACATCCCAGGGGTATGGGCACGAACTACAGCATGATGGATAGTGCACATCGCGAGACGTCGATGCCTACTTGTAGTCTAGACTGCCGCCCGACGAGACGGTGGCCGAGACTCTACAGCAGTCTTCTTCGTCACACAAGAGACCGAAAAAGTAGCGGTTGACAATCCCCTGTACGAAGTCACACGAGACTGTACCCCCACTTATCTGCATGCCGAATGTTCCACTCCGACATCTCCTGAACGCATGACATGGCTGATGTGTCTCACCTTTCGACGGCCTGCTTCTCCGAGGTCCCCAGGTCCTGCGGTGCCGGCAGAGTAACCCTACCAAAGGCATCGAGCATGACTTTCGAGACTTCCGCCGAATCGCCCATCTGTTGTTTCTGCCACAGTGACACTTCCAGCTCGATCGCTGCTGAGTCCCGTTCGCCACCCCTTACCCCCGTTGCATTCACCGCCAAAAACACGGGTTTTGCATTGATCCACTCGGAGCAGAAAGCAGTGTCTGCAGATGCCTGGCCATGACCCCGCGCTGTGATCCTTGCGAACGCGGTGGGTCCCACAGGAAGATGCGTGTACTGTCGGAGTTGTACAGCAAGCACCGCTGGTTGTGTTGTGTTGCCCTGCGCTCCATTGCCGTCTGAAGAAGATGAAATATCAAGACGGGAGATATGACAAGAGCCCATGCCGATCGTTGCTGCACATCATAGGCGCACTCCTCGGCGCCAGATCCTCAGATAAGCGTTCTTGGATCCTGGGTCCACTTCCCCATCAGTCGCATGAGAGAGAACTTAGACCAAAAAGCATTATATCAATTTCCGCCTCACAATCATGACGAGATCTACAGATAAAGATCGGATCGCAGGTTTCATGTTGTGGTTCGCCCAAAGGAACCAACGGTTCGGGGTGCCGAGAACCTTTTCTTGTTTTTTTTATTTTTCTTAATATGACACAACGAGTCCATCTCTATTTATATTAGTCCATCTCTATCTAGAAAAGAGTCAGAGACAGATTAACAATGGAATCATAGCGTCAGAGAAAACTACCTGTGTGTCTACGATTTCCCAGACAGCATATAGAGGCATCTCCCCTGTGGGTAACAGGCTCAACAAATCAGTTTGGTAGCTGTCTTGTGTGTCTCATATATGTTATGTTNGCATCTCCCCTGTGGGTAACAGGCTCAACAAATCAGTTTGGTAGCTGTCTTGTGTGTCTCATATATGTTATGTTGGGAAGGTGCAGACGAAAGGTGTTGGGTACTGTTGGGTAGTCGGGCGTTTTGTGTTGTTTTTTCGGGGCAAGGGAGAAATCAGGGACGAACAGCCGTCGCATAGATAGATACAAGTACACGCGTTCGTGCGCCCACATCCCCCTCTCTCCTTCCTTGCCCTTTTCCTGTATCTTTGTCCCTCACCAGCGGAGGGGGCGATGTCTTCCGACACGGGTGTGGTGGGAACTGACCCGCCGTCGACCCCACAGCAGTGCGAACATGGTGACCCTCTGGGTTTAAGTGCAAGCTGACCGGGTGAGAATGCTGCACGCCCATTCCCCCATTGCTCAACCACGTATTTGACGGACTTCCAGCTATGAAGATGGCCTTATCATGCAACTGTTCCGTGTTGCCTTGAGCCCCGTCGTGGGCTCGCGGGGAGCAAGGATCTGGTGATGTTTTCTTGTTCAACAAAGCGCCGCTCTCGATGTTGAACCGTCCTGCCCTGTTCGGGGAAAAGAGCTATCAAGTCGCCTCTGCCCTGCGCCCAAGGAAGCCTCGTTTCGTTGTAGCAAGATGAGATCCGTGACCTGTTGAGGGTCAACTGACGGTTCGCTTTTCCCTCCGGACTTCCAACTGGAAACTGATATCGTAGAACAACTTCTTTCGGCTTGTAGGCAAGACATACGGCCAGTTCGCCACGTATCTTGGTGATGACGATGTACCAAAAGTCGCACCCGTAACAGATGCAAGATGGGTCCTACTTTCACACCGCGCACGATCCTCTTGCCAGTGGTAGACTAAGAATTGCTGGGTGCTGCAGTTGTGGAGACGGTGGATCTTGAAAGGAAGTCTAGGACTCGGACTCTTTGGATCGCAGCTGCAGCCCCAGATCTGGGCGTGCGAACGCTCATGCATGTCGTTGCGCTCCTCAACCAATTTATCACTTGACTTCGCTGATAACACTTTTATTGTGCACACAATCTGCTTCAACCACCCACGGTGTCGCCGGGGTCGTCTTGGATGTTAGAATGGGTATTGATTATCTGAGGCAAGGCATGGCAACGTGGTAGCGACAGATCCAAAACCACTGTTCTCTGCGGCAACTGCAGTAAGTGATTGTTTCGCAACATTCGCCGACTACTTCTGAAGTACCAGAGTCATTCGCATCTCGTGTGTGTTAGCTGGTTTGATGGTTGAATTCTTGAGACCCCAAACCTCTTGGGGTTGCACGGTGTGACGGAAAGAACAGCCGGTGCGTTGCAACGACTACGCAGGATTTTTTTGGCGCCAAGCCTCAACGGCATATATACACGTTCATCGGCTTGTTTTGAATAGTTGGAGCGCCTCTTCCGTCGTGGTGCTTGTAGGGGGATCACGGGGAGGCAGTCCCTCGAACGGGCGCGGTCCTTGTGCTAGTGGGTGTTATGTCCAACACGTTCAATAGACTTGAGCGCCCTTCTTGTGTACGGTACATGTGTTCGGAAACGACTGAGGTGGGCGTGGACTAATCAGCTAGGCTCGTTTCCACGCTGATGAAAACTGTGTACCCGGCTAAGTCACTTTTTGACCTGGGAAGGCGTACCCATGTGTGTCGTTGGCCCTTTACTTTTTGGGTTCTGTCGTAGTCTATGTCTTCCTGCAAGGGAAACCACGCCGTGAGCAATGCTTGCCACTGTTCCATCACCACATCTCACGCTCTGGTCGGCCATGCACCTTTTGAACACGCGAGGCTTCAACTCGGTGTAGGCATCGCCACGAAACGTTGTCTAGACATGCGCTGACCTGGTCCCCGCTGTGAAGACTGCTATGGACGCTTTGGGAGAGGTGCTGGTTGTAATACGTACAAACGCGTGAAATGAGTTGTGGTGATTGCATGACCTCTCTCTCTCTCTTCTCTATCTCTCGCTCGCTCGCTCGCTCTCTTCCCTCCACCAGCTTGTATCTGAGACTGCTTTGGGTGGGGCTTTTCTGTATCTTTTGTGCCATCTTCATGCTGCGTTCCTTGTGCACGGTAACCCCGGCTATTCGACATTGCAAGGGGTGGTTTCGCCGCGAGAAACATGGTACGCGTCATGCTGTTGGTGTTGTATTTTTCGTCCTTGGGAGGACCGTGTTCGAACCAGCCTGACATGACCCCCTCAGTCATTCTGCATGATCACAATGTTGACAAACGCTTGGCTTCTTTCGTCCAAAAGCACGATTTCCATTGGAATACAGTGGCTCGGACTAACGGACGGGCGGTCTGGGTGGGGACTGAAAACCGCAATGGGGACGTCGGGATGGCCGCTGGGGGTTTTCAACGTTGATAGGATTGACGTCTTGTTTTTGATAGCTGCCATACTGTGCGCGTGAAGAAAAATGTTCATTGTCCATTTCTGACGTCCTGATATTTTGCAGTGTAGGTCAATGCCAATACGCAAATAGGAAAAACAGGGCCAGAAACCCGGCGCGTCCGCAGTAGGAGGGCGGCGATTTGGACCTGGTCCCCTGTCGGGGTAACATATATTTCCGGGCCAGAATGTTGCCCCATATCCAGCCATTTATGCTTAGTACTGTGTCAACCTTGACGTAGGACAGGCATCCCACGTGTGGCGGGTGTCCTGCCATCCATGCCGTAAATTCGTACCAGAAGTCGTTTTTTCTCGCCTCTTGGATAGGGAATTGCTAGAAGCTCCACACTTCTTCTACCCGCTACCACACGCGAGTAATGTGAGCTTCTCATTCGGGTACCCCCCTCCCGCAGCAGCCGCAACTCGAGTTTGTATTTATCCACCGCAAGCCATTTACTTTGAATGTTCGCCCGTTTCTAAACATCCAGGGAGGCAACCAAACGGCATTGTCGTAAGGCAGGAACAGCAGCAGCAGGAGCAGCAGCAGCAGCAGCAACGTCGTGATCGTGGTCGACGGCGAGTATCAGGAGAGTGAGAAAAATGCAATGCCCGTGATGACAAGGTTGGTGCTGCGACTTCTTCGATGGGAATCCAAGGCCGCAAGAAACCCACTGTCGGCACGTTCGGCTTAAGCTGTTGGCAGCCCCACCTATTTAGCACAAGAGCATGCCAGAGATACCAACGCCGCCATCCTCTGCCGGAAAAGATGGAGCAGCAGACGACGTCTCGACAGAACAAAATGAGTGAGCGGATGCCTCCAAATCCGTTCATTGACTGGATGTGTCCTGCGAGGTCCTGCAACAAGATGACACAGGACCGTTGGCTGTGGTAAAACCGTTGATCCTGTTCGGAAGGTCTCCGGGATCTAGACTTCGATACTGCTGATGCTCTGTTGCTCTCCTCAAGCACGTACCCATGCGCGTTCGCCGTCTTGGAGACAGTGTGCACCGGCAAGCCTTTTCGTTTGGTGTAGACGTTTCAGTTCAACACTGGTAGCGATAGGTATCCACACTACATTCATGGTACAAGGGCACGGAAGTGATGAACCCTAATGACGGCAGCGGAGTTGGCCTTTGGCCGGTGGTTCCCCTCGGTGCCCCAGATGATCGTTACAGCGATGGAACACGAACAACACAAATGCGGAAGATAGCGTGGTGTCAGGCTTGACGAGAACAAGAGGGTTTCATGCGACGTCTTGTGCTACACAACCTCAACACCAACGAAAAAGGAAAGATGAGGGCCAACTCCAAGCAATGAAAGCATCGTGTGTTCGTGAGTCTGCGAACATTGCTGTTGGATACATGTGCTGGATGATTT
>CACKRE030005103.1:414-41870 GCA_902602495.3 Ectocarpus sp. CCAP 1310/34
TGTAAAACTGCCTCGAGGGTGCTTGACCATATTAACACAACGTGGTGCGATCATCCCCCTTGCGCGGAGCGAGGGTTCTCCACCCCGCACAACATGATCTACTCGACCACCATTATGGTTACCGCCAAAAAAAAAAACGGAGGAAAAAAAAAAAACGGTAACCTGGTTGCCGAGTTCACGAAGTGAATTGGCTTGTTTTACAACGTCTTTGCCAAGCGACGAAAACCCAACCCCGATGGTAAACACCGGGGGGGGCTGCAACGGGGGGAGGGGAAAATTCTACTAGGGGGGGGAAACTCCGACGCTTACGGTATGTCTACTTGACTTTCCTCCTTCCGCTGCTGGCTATGTGGTACATGAGTTGGCCAAGTACAAACTTGTGTACTGTAGTTGTTTTCAACACGTCCCCGACTGCTGTACATCTCATTTCAAGTGTTGTAAACATGTTCGACGTCAACCAGCGGTTGCCAGTCGTCTCGGCGATGCTGACTTTCGTACCACACCCTTCTATAGCAAAAGACGCCTGGTGTGAGGTATAGCATGCCTCCATTGGCCCCGGGGATGGTGAGCTATCGTCCCCTCATTTTTATGAACGCAACCCCGCGTTAAGGACGCTTTTTGTCGGGAAAAACCATGTGCGTCCTTAAAGCGGCATCGACTGTACATGGAACCCGGGCTGAGACCAGCACAAAGTCGACCCTTTTCATAAGATTCTGCTGAATAGAAAAGTTGTATGGAACGGCGACGCCCTATTCTGCCGTGTTGGCTATGCTTCAAAGTCCTGATCTGCATCATGGTCTCACCTGCTGGTTTGCTGGTGCCGCCGGACATACCGAGAAGCTCGCTTCGAAGGCCGAGGTCGAACTCTTTCCGGCGTACTTCATCGCTCAAAATGGCGTAGGCTTCGTTGATTTTCTATAGTAGGGGCGAATATACCGTCATTTGCACCAGAGGGAAAAAGGAGGATGCATCCATTAACACCGCTATGCCTCCGATGAGCGGCTATTTCGCCATTTACATTGATGCAGAAGGTGGGACAAGATTATTTTTGGATTCTCTTTTGCAAAAATATATCGACCTGGCATCGCCGAAATGTGTCTACAATCACCAGACCATGAGGATCTAGCGGCCACCTACACCACGTTCACTATCCGAACAGCAGCTGGTCCGGCACGACGTATCATTGCATATGCGTACATAGCAGTGCGCATATGCTATGTTCGTTCTATCTCCATGATCGTTTCGACGATGTACGCTCTGTGTGTTACCCGCTACTATCTGTCTACCAGCTTGTAGGCTCCAATACACAATTAATGATCCTGTTTGTATGCGTAGATACACAGAGCGAGGTCTTTGCTTGCTGTCGCGCATGCCTTTTTCACCAATCAAGCAGTCTTCCGACTGTGTCAGTATTGTTCAAACAGAGAATGATCTAGTCTAAGAGCACTTCGATTTTAGGTGGCTGGCTCACCTTGAAGACGTCTTCTGCCTCTTTCTTGTGCTGCTCCGATGCGTTTACTTGCCTGTCCGGATGCCATACAAGCGCAAGGCGATGATAGGCGCGTTTCGCCTCCGACCCCCGAGCAAAGTCCTGAATGCCCATTACGGCGTAGTGGTTGGTTACCATGTTATGTGCTGGACCAGTCCTGCTACAAGCAGGACCGCACAGGCGAGAGCGGTAGCCAAACCGCACAGGCGAGAGCGGTAGCCACTCGTATACCAAGCCATTATGCACCGCGGGAGAGAACCACAGTTTCGGGAGAAAAATGCGGAGCAATTCGAACAGGAACAAGATCAAGTCTAAAGATCCAACACGAGCCAGCAATGCTCATCGGACACGAGGCACAAAAAGTACTAATGTACGGAATCCCCGGAGGGAAGGGGGGGGGGGTTCGTCACGACACAACGGACGCTGGGGTTGTGTGTGGTAAGGGCACGTAGCTCATCGGCATGGTGGCGGTAGCCCACGTCGATGTAACCAAGTTGCACCTGGGCAGGCACGGAGGCAAAGGTGTGCCTCGTTGACTGTATCGCTGTTGCCTTTTGCCCCAAGGACATGGCCGTCGGTCACTGATCGGCAGGATCCACAGAGGATATACGGTCTGGATCACAATGCAGAAGGATTCACGCTCGAGGTGATTTAGTTGTCGACTCATTTTCACCTACACAGATTTCAGGGGTGGACAACGCTCGCACTGACCAGAAGGATAGTCTAGACTACGCCTCGTTTGTTCATTGCCGTTGTGGTCTAGTCATGCATGTCTCTCACGAAGGGGGTCCGCAAATGAATTTTTGCTGAGATCAGACTTGGTCAGCAAGGTAGACATCTCCTAGACACCTCAGGCCGACATGGATCTTCGTTGCTGCTGGTTTCGGTTGTCGCACGCTGATTTGCCAGGCACTTGCACTATTCGCTCCAGCCATACAAGCAGCAGCGGCATGGACACACCGGCGATGAATCGACCACGCGGTGTAATAGAACCGGAGCTATCTCCGATGTCCAAGAAGGTTTACAATGCGAATGATTTATTGACAAAAGATATCGCACCACAGAACGACTGTGTAGTCTGCGGGCAGTGGGGGCCACCTGCTGGATACCGGACTGTAGAACAATTTTCGTACAACGGTAGACATACAGCCCTTGTTTGAGCCTTCAACTGACACACCAGTGTGTGTATGCATACGAGTTGGAACAAAAACTCGTACAGTTGAACCTTGTAGAAGCCGATATATTAAACTCTACAGTAGACCAGTTCGTCGTGGGTTCGAGCCCAGTTTGGACACTTTGAACTAGTTCTTTTTCCTGACACCCAGGATACTCCCGGCCAGAGTATGCGTGACGGAAGACTCGTCTGAGACCCTGTAATATTCTGCAGGATGTGGGTGGCGAGTGATATGAAGCGAAATAAGATTGGACGGGGTAGCAGCGGTGGCAAGGGGAGTCGCCCTCCTCGGAAGTGAAAGTGACGGGGCTCACGAACCCCACGTTATAGAAGCCGAAATCAAACCATCAGCCTGACGTCAGCTGGCTTGATTTCGGCTTCAACTGCAGAAAATTTGGATTTACTCAATGCCCCCCTGCAAGTCTCTGCTGAGGCACTCATGTCGAAATAGCCGAGGGGAACTTTGCTCTGCTCATGTATGCATAGACTGTGTTGTGGCATACGGTGCGCGAGTTCCCTATATGGGCCTACTTTGTTGTTGGGTGCTCGCGCAATAATATGAGGTGCTCCAAGGGGTCATTGATGTAGTGGTAGATGCTGCATTCCAACCAGAGCACCAGACGAGCAGGAGAAGACCCTTTTCATCTACATACTACAGGAGACGGACCTCGCACCCCCACGACTACGCAACCAGGCTTGTTTGCTTACTGCTACTTCTTGTGCGTGATCCCCATACGACATGCAAGCAGGTGAGGCATTTCGAAAAGTATTCTCGCAAAGGTGGCCGTTGGAGCTGGAAGCGACCTTCCTACGAGCGTGACGTCGTGAACCTGGTCAAGGCAGAGAGGAGGATCGAGGAAGGGATAGCATCCGCGCTCACGGAGGTGGATGCGGTAGAAGCAGGTCTCAGGTATGCAAGCTCCTGTGGTTGCATATGAAATGCGCGGCGTACGGCTCCTGGACGGCTAGTTTACAGAATGTGGTGTTGATGCGCCGGAATCGTGTTAAGCGTTGACCGTGCGGGTTGCACTTTTGTCGCGGTGTTGCCTGATATGCTCTTAGTCTTTGCCACCAAACGGGTGTAAGCCTCCGTCGTGGTGCTGTCACCACACTACGGGCGTACCAATTTTCTCCGTTCAACAAGCACTGCGCCTCGTTTGCGTTGTCAGGTACTTCGACGAACTTATCATTCCGCAGAACAAGCACGTTGACATTCAGCAGCAGCTGAGGGCGTCGAAGGGACAGGATGAGAGTAACGGTGTCGAGAACTATAAGGCATCGCGGGATGGACCGGGTTCACGATCAAAGGGCCCCAGAGCACAAGGCGGAAGAAGCCGAGACGAAGAAGGTAGAGCAGGATTTACTCGGTCGGAGGGGGGGAAACTGCGAGACCACGCCACGGCGAAAAAGAACGGCGTCGGCGTCGGCAACAGCAGCATGACCAGCAGCGACCGAGCGGTCTCGAAGTGCGTGGACCTCAAGCTCACTCTCAAACAACGCTTGGACAAGTAAGGGCACTTGATATAAAACGACGTATAGTATCGGTGACGATGTACTGTCGTTGGTGAAATCCCATTCGTGATTTCCGATACGGGTGCCAGTATGCACTACTCAGTCCACAGCATGCCCGTCGTATCATGTCTCCGCATTTGACCACTTTGGTTGCGACCTAAACGCGCTCCTCTGTTTCACGCCATCAACCTGTACCGTTTCACTACTTCCTGCTTGTCTCGATAGCTCGTCTACGCCTTGATTCGCTTCAAATACACCAACATCGCGAAGCACAACTTCCGCGACGCCGCAATAGATACTCTTGTTTTGCCCCAACCGCCCAAACCCCGCTTCGAACTTCTCCTCTGAGTGTCTATGCTCGTGCGTAACGGTATCGCCCGATTTGTGTGCAGCTATGACCGGCAGCGAGGAATAAACGTCACGGCACTGAAAGACGAGGAAAACACAGAAGCACAGCTTGTTTCATTCAAGCAGCAAAGCAATCACGAGATGAAGGCAAAGCACCGCAAGAGATCAGGCGGAGGCGCCATCGGTAGCAACGTCGCGGGTGGAACCCAAGGAGGCATGGTTGCTCCGTGCTGCGAGGGCGGGGTGACCGATACCGGAAGCGTAGGGGGAATCTTGGCGCGATCTCTCGGGAACGTCGGGACACGGAGACGTCGAAGGATGCCCGAGGGAGGGGGACAAGGCCGAAGCATTCCAGGTAGCAACCAAGACAAGGAGGTTTCTGCTCAGCAGTCTCGGTGGCGGTCGTGGAACGAAACTCCGCCACGCGCGCTGCTGACGGCAGAGGAAATCCGGAGCGCTTCGGCGGCCAAAACGGCGGACGAGAGGCGACGGCAACCACCGCCTTCAGAAGTGATCGCTGAAATATGTCAACCCTTTTGGAGTCGCGGAAGGTTCCGAACTCCCAGCGGCAACGGTACCGGTTCCGATGAGAAAGGCAAGCCGAAAAATTACGCCGCCGGTGTCTCGCTGGCATCGGGAGAGGGCGAGAAACGCAGAAATGGATGCAACGGGGAGGGACTAGTGTCTACGACCACCGCTGCGCCTTCGTCTTCACGACGGACAGCTGCAGGCGGCGTGCCGCTGGTTCCGAGGGTAGCAACGCTTGCCACCCCGCCGACTACAGAGAAGAACAGGGAAGCGACCAAGAAGGGGAAGGAGTTCGACCCAGATCAGCTGGAGTGTGTGCGACGGCACGAGGCGAGCATCGCTGAGAAGGAGCGGATGGTGCACAGCATACGAAAGGAGGCGGAAAAACGGACGGTTTTTCGAGCTCGACCGTTGCCGGCGTTTCTCGATGGCGACGACGCGGTGCCCGGGTTCGCTGGTGACTTGACCACCAAGGTTGGTGGCGATGCTCGCGGAAAAGACGACAAGAGCGGTCGCGGATCAGCCGCAGGCACCGGGTTGGGAGCGGCGGGAACACGTCCCGAGCTGTTGGCCGCCCTAGAGCAGGTGACGGGATAAAGTTCAACAGAGTCGTGGGGCTTCCAGTTTGTGCCTATTATTGAATGCTCGATACTGCGGCGTGCGCGCGCATGACTTGGTCGAAGCCCAGTGGGGCAGGAAGAGTCGGAAAGATATGGGTTTTTCGTCGCTTGGCAACGACGTTGGAAAACAAGCCAATTCACTTCGTGAGCTCGGCAACCAGGTTACCGTGTTTTTTTTTCCTCTGTATTTTTTTTTGGCGGCAACCATAATGGTGGTCGAGTAGATCATGTTGTGCGGGGTCGAGAACCCTCACTCCGCGCAAGGGTGATGATCACACCACGTTGTGTTAAAATGGTCAAGCACCCTCGAGGCAGTTACGCAGTGCTTATAACTGTCTCTGGAAGTAAAAGCATCAGAAATTAAGTCAAGTCATACGTCGCTGTCATCCGTACGCAAGGAAGTATGCACAAGATGCCGAACACCCTTAGCAGGACGCAGCGCACCCTCCTTGCGTTTCGCCGAATATCTCACGGCGCTTCGCGCTTGGTGATGTGAGAGCCTGGTCCGGTGAGAACCCGGCGTGCTCCGTCCCGGCTTTGTAGGGATGCGAGGTCAATGGTCTAACGACTACGGCATGCACGACTATGAGTACACCCCGCCCCACCTCGGAAATATGCCAACGAAATTTTCTGTGCTTTCGACCCTTTTGATCAAACCCAGGACGAGGAGGCGCAAGCGTTGGTTGAGAAGATTCGCAAGATCAACCCACGGGCGGACATCGCCTCCATCGTCCTTCAGCCGACCCCACGGACACCCTTGTCGTTGCCGTTGACATCGCGAATCAACAACGGCGGCGGGCGAGTAACCCGGCCCTATTCCTCCCGGAGGGGGGCTCCAACTCCTGTTGGAGATGCTACTCATACGGCTACCACCGCTGCAAGCGGATTAAGCTTGTCCAAGAACAACACGGCATCTAGACCCCTGATGTCAGTTGGCGTTTCAGACCAGTCAACACCGGGGTTAAAGAGCGAACAGAAATCGTCACAATCCGTTGTTCGTGTCGATAGAAGCGACGCAAGAGAACGGAGTAAAGGACGAGCCGAAGAAAGCCACGTCACGCGAGTGTCAGGAATCTGCGAAAGAATACCAGAGGATGGGCAGGAGCGAGGCATGTTGGGAACGGGGAGCCAACAAGTCCGTCATCATATGGCGACGGGCGTCTCGGCGTCTGCTACCTCTGAGGCGGCGAGAGCACCCGAAAATGACGGCGAGGACAGCGGGAACCCTCGGGGCGTTGCCGAGAGCAGGAGGCGAAGCTTGATGGGTAGGATGCTAGAGAGTGGCATGCTGGAGAGACAGAAGGAGTGGGCCAAAGCCCGCAGTAAGAAGGTGCGGTGGGAGGATGCGCAGATTGTTGACCCGTAGAGCACAAATTTCATTATTTCTAGTCGGGAGCTGTGTGCACCTTTTGGGCTGAAGAAACAGTGGAATACCTAAAAGGAAGGTAAACACCCACATTTTAGCGAGAAACGAACTTAGCATTCCAAGTATGACGAGCAAGCACGCGCCTAGCGCTCGTTTTCGTCTGCCCTTTTATCTATTCATGACATGTGAATCGTAACCCATGACATGGATCCGGTCTGCTCTTTGCTTGAACCCCAACGTTGATGCTGCGACCGTTAGACCTGGTTGCATGCTTAATGATCGCCTTACAACCGTTGCACAACAATCGATCCCCTATGGAGTCACTTTTCGACGGAAAGCGGGCAGGCACAAGGTAATCCAACGCGCTCCACACCTAGAAAGAAGCCAAGCCTTGCAAAACTTCAGTTGGTAGGAAGGGAAGCATTGCGAACGCATGGGCAATAGGTCCGGAGAGACATTTACTATCGCGTGACAGCAGGCGTTCGGCCGACAGGGGGGTAGGGTACTCTGTGCGGATCGCCCACGGGACGCCATCAGACCAGGGACCAATATATATGACACGCACGCCGTAAACTCAATAAGACGTCAACCACATCGGCTGGAACAGGTGTTGGAATCGCGGAGGCAAGTCGAAGCGGCGAAGGAGCAAGAAGGGAAGGAAGATGTCCTTGTTGCCGGGCTAAGCGGTCGCAGCTGGTGAGTGATCAAATTCAATGGTGCCAATGGTACGTGGACAGGGTAGGATGGGGTCGACAAGCTCAATTTGCTTCTTCAGCATGTATTTTCTGCGCGTTCGTGCCCTACGCTTAGCACCGCGCACACTTACGTGCAACCGATACTGTCGGTAATAGCGGATGTACTAACATGGTCTCACGATCCAGCACTAAACAGGTGTAACATGGCTGCGAGCTAGCCCACAGTTGGAGGTGGCTGCTCTTCCGGTGCAGCTACAGCTACACGATCTACAGGCTCTAGTTTTCCCGGGTTCCCATTGAAACACCCATCGCCATGCCCGCCCCGTGTGTCCCTCGAACTCTCGGGAGGAAGGTCGAAGGCAAAAACGGAGCACCTGCGTTCCCTTGAGCGACAAAGGAAGGAGGAAGAGACAAGAGAGGTAAGTGATAACGTCTTGCCAAGTGCTACCGTTGTCGGGGTAGGATGCCGTCGTTTCCCTGACGGCGCCTTGCCGTTACTGCGGCTGGTGCCTGCCGGTGGTGATGCTGTGGCTATCATCATCGGCAACCAAACCTTTCCACCCTGCATCCTTATCTACGTTATTTGTGCTCAGGTTCAGCGCGTACTGACGTTCTTCCGGTACCACAGGTCCCGACGAAACAACGATAAGACCCAGAACCAAAAAATGTTGATGATAAAAGTGTACCACTTGACTAAATTGGGGACACCGTTGATTCCAAAAATATAATTCCTCAGGAAATCCGGGAAGCACGACGACGAGCGTCGGAGTTGAGAGCAGAGCGGGAGCGCGAGTCCGCGGAACGGAGGGCCACGGAGATTGCCGATACTCTGGCGGCCGCCGCAGATGCACACGGAGCCGGCATCGGAAGGGAGTCCCGGACAGCGCCCAACTCCCGAGGTGGCGGGGGAAGGCGTAGGGTACGAAGGGTGAGCGCCAGATGTTCACAGTTTTATTGGAGAAAGGAGGAATCAAGGATGAGAAGGAGATTCAGCGCGAATAAATTCACTGCTGAGGTAGTTTTTCATCAGGAGGGCCTAAATCATGTCAGGAAACCCCACCCGCCTGGTGTACTCCACACTTTGGCGTGATACCGCATGACTACAAAAACTGTATTCACGTCCGCCATAGCCACCATGTAAAGTTCATCGGAAAATACTTCTCCCTCCACATGGGTTCCTATTGTTCACCCAGCCGCCTCCACCGCGACGCGCGAGGAGCCATGCTGGAGAAGAGGGACATGCAGACAGGACTGGCGATGGCGGTGGCATCGTGTCGATGACGGCCAATGATGGACGGCAAAGCAGGGAGGGAGAATCTTCCCCCGACGGTGGAAACCACGTCACTCCAGTCGTGGCAGCCGAGGAAAACAACGACCTGTCCGAAGACTCTTTCTACCGGGTGGCCGTCGAAAAGATCATGGAGAAAGAGAGACTTGGCGTCGCGAGCCATGATCTACTTGGTGGTAGCGGAAGCGGTGGGGATGGTGGAGATGGTGGTGACGGCGAGAAAAGCGGGGCAGGAAGCAGTGGTAGACGCCGGACCAGCTGTAGCGGCAGGTCGCATGGCCGATCGAGGAAGGGAGCCGCGGCTGGTTCACTTCTGTTCCATCTTCCTCGCGGTGCAGCGGCAGGTCGACGAACTAGAACAAAGGTGAGTAGGTTTAGGTGGAAGCCGGTAGACGGTAATAACATTTCGAGGGTAGCTAGGTTTCTTTCCGGTTACGAACGTGATGCACCTTCAAAGACAGGAACCGGTTGTTGGGCGTCTCTTGGGAAGAGTGCGCTCAACAGGAGAAGCATCCTCTACTAAGGTCGTTGGCGCCCAAGATCAGTTGTTCATGCAAAACCCGTAGGAGTTTGCTCTACCATCAACGTGCACTTGACATCACGCTGAAGAAAACGGATCCAATGATCGATTGCCCCGCGCTCGAAACCATCTCAGTCGGGAGCACCGATGCATCAAAGCCAAGCCCGCGGTGCCAACGGTACGCCTAACGGAACGGTAGGGAGGAGAAGGTCTTGGGAGATCCAAATGACCAGGACATCAGAACGACACGCCGTCACACCTCCGACCCTAAGCGCTGACAGGGCGGTGGCGCGAGCAAGCAGCCTCCTGTCTCTGTACGAGGCGCAGTCGGTGGAGCAAGTCGCCGGGATTCGCAGGGACAACAGCGGTCCATACCTGGATGACGATGATGCTCTAGGCCCGTCACGCGGCCGCACACCTGCGGGATGGCTTGGCGGTGGAGCGCAAAATCGCCTTACGCTTGCCAGCCAAGAGCAGTTGAGCGTCCTAGTAGCAGCGTCTGAAGTCGAGAAAACCACCCCGAGTGGAGGAGCAGCGGGAGCCATGGATTACCCGTGGTCTGACGAGAGGCGGGGATCTGGGAGTCGTGGGAGCAGCGGCGGGGCTCGTCACTTCGTAGACGGCGGCACCCGACTAGACGCGACCGCTGCCACCGTTAGAGGAAGTCCACGATGGGATGATGTCCTCAATATTGGGCAACAGCTAGACCAAGCTAGAGGCACAAGCGCTAACGAAGGAGAAGAACACCCACGACGACGACGGGTGAGTATGGGGACTGGAGACTGCGGCGGATGTCGCGACCGGGACGAGATTGTTGGCATCGCACGAAACGAGACTTTACCTTCCACTACGGAAAGCTCGGTTTCAGCCGTCGCGGGAGGAACTCAATCATGCCATATTCACGCCCATGCCACCGCGCCATACCTGGACGATGATTGTGTTGATCTTGGTCATGAAAAGGGTGGCGACGTTGGTGGAGGAGCGGGTACTCGTCTCGGTGGCAGGTTTGATCTGTGGAACGAGAGTGACGACCAGGTAAGCGTGACGGAGGCCGACTGCTACGAGCCACCTACAAACGGCGAGAGGCGAAACGAACATCACGCGTCCGGTTCGGATTCTCAGGCGTGCGAGGGAGCAGTCGCACAGGATTCCGGCGACGATGGCGCTCATGCAATGGGCAGCTTCCTGATGCCAGCACAAGGGACGGGTTTAACTGTGACAGCACAGGCAGGCGGCTTCTTCGACGCGGCGACAAGCTCTGCGGACAAGGTTCGTCATGAGGGTGGAGCACCAAGCATATTCAGTCAGCCCCGGCAGTACCCCAGCGTGTGTCGTCAAAACTGTTTTGGGCAGAGCCCCCCGCGGGTTTTTCCAAGCAGATTTTGCGTTGTTTTCGAATGCTTCGAGACGTTTATTCGGCGACGAAATCTTACCGAATTCTTCATTGCCAACGCCGTCCACTTGGAAATCTTCTCAAATCCTCCTCGTGGCTTTCTCGGAAGGCCAAACTCCCAGCGGGGCAAATGCCGGCAAAGTGAAATTCAAAATCCGACGTACATTCTGTAGTTTATATCAAGTAGATAGATACCACGCAAAGCGCTGGTTCGTGAGTGCGCATGCACGAAGCAATCGATGGCCTCGTGTCTCGCCCTACATTTTAAGACATGACAACGAAGATGAATTTTTCTGTGTGATAGCAGATCAAGGTTCTTTAATCAGCAGGACTTTGAAGTACAGGCGGAAACAGTGAGCGGCCGGGTACACCTGAGACAGTTGCTTGCCTCTGTTCTCATTGAGAGAATGTCTCCTGTGCATTCATTGCCGCCGGTGCCGTTCTACGTTCTGGAATCCATCGTCACACAGGGACGCTTGAAGGTTAGAGATCCGCGGCTTTTTGATCCCTGCAGCATGCGTCGGCGACCAGATTCTGATTTTGGAGCAACATCGGCCAAACCGAAGGTGGTAGACAATAAAGCCACGAGTATGCCACACGTTCCGGAAGGGCGAGCTGCATCGACGGGTGTGACGTTGTTGCTCGGACGTCGAATTGATGAAGGCGACCGCAGCTTTGGTGGCACAGGAGGAGAGGGGCATCAGGTTCACGGGGCAGAGGAGGTGATTTCTGGGTGTTTCTACAGGACACCATCCGTATCTCCTCGCTGGCAGAAGAGATATCTCCATAGGGTAGCCTGTACTCACTCGCGGGGAAAATGTGATCTGCATACTCGATTTTCGTGTCGGAACGCTCGCTGATTGATAAGACAGGGTGTGTGAAGACCGTGGTGATTGATTCTGAAGCCTTACACAACAGTACCTTCGAGGCTACAGCAATACGTAGTTCCTTCACCCACGCTTTTTCGCGCCGGTTGTTCCCCCTTTTGCTTCCATGCCTCCTGCCCTCTGGGCGTGCATGCCAGGTCATCACCGTCATGTTTGACCGGTCCAAGTTCAACGAGGAAGAGGCGCACCGTTGGTGGCTCGCGAACGGCGCAAGGATCGTGAATATCAGCGACCGCGGATGAAGCTACCAGTTCCATGTTTGCCACGCTGAAGGATGAGGGACGGGATGCAGTACTAATGATCAACGCGAACGAAGACCTCGTACGAGGTTTCTGGCCTTAATCCTCAGCACCAAGAATATTTTGGTAGAGAGAGGGCTACAGCACACCGGACAGGTCCGCAGGTCTACTAGCTCGCCTCAGAGAACCGCAACGGCTCGTTTTTCAATGCTGGTGTCATTTCTGCACCAGAGATGCACGCCTGCCGTTGCGTTCGCCCAGTTCGTCTGTTCGACATTCGGTGTCAATGACCGTAGCCAGCCTCTCAGCACCACCTCGGCGCGCCTGCGCCCTCGCCCTCACCATGCGCCCAGCCTGGGTTAGTGTACAGCTGCTGAATCTCCTCTGGCCAATAATCTCTAGAGTTTTCCCAGGCATCATGTCTCTTGCACTGTTTTCCATGAGCGGAGATATGGTGGACGGAAGCAGATGCAAACATGACTCAGCCACTGGCCTCATGCGATTCGGCTGTAGCCTTCTTCTTGTCCGGTGCAAGTAGCCCGAGCGGCAGCTTACGGCTTGACAAAGGATGGTACTTCTTGGGTTCTTCGCCTAAACTTCAAGCCAACGCAACGGCCGGAGCTACAGCCCGAGCGCCGAAAACGATACATGCTACATAATGCAGCGAGCTCATGCATGAACCCGCTCTGCTACGTACGCAGGATCCCGTGGGTAGGATCACGCACGGTTTGAAGTGATGTCTCAACTCCGATAAAATGCATTCATTCAAAGATTTTCTACCTTGTCATACCCCCCAAACATTCTCAGTAGCGCTTTCCTGGCGTAGGGCCTGCGGTCAATCCAAAACCACGAACATACTAGAAGGCGCACCCGCGAAAATGAACGATGTCAAAAGCTTTGATCCACAGAACGACCACAGCAACCGACGTACGACTGCTGTTCAGTCACTGAGAGACGAAACGTGAACCATAATCGTACGATGTGGCCCCCACTCGCCCAGGTTCACCCTTTGCTTGCCTTCGGCCGACCCGTCTTGATTTCATTCCCTGCACCCGGCGGTTCCGTTCGTGGCCGGCTGTTCTACGCATGGTAAGTACACTGGAAATCCGGACTCGTCTACCCACCCCTACCGACTCTTTGTGCCCTAGCCGGGCCACCGCAAACGAAATCGCCAACAATCCTGACTCCCAAAACCTCAGTCAAACACCAAGCAATGTCCTAGGTAGGCAACCACAAACCCCTTTCTTGTACTATCCATGGCGTTCACAGCACCGGCGGTCGTCCGAGGATAAACACCCTGTCTCCCGGGTGCAGCACCGTGTCGGCCCTCGGGCCGGTGTAAACGTATGGCTCGGGCGCGTTGCGCGTGCCTCGAGCGCGAAGAAGCGCAAACGCCACACACCTGCGGGTCGGGTGTCGACGTAGAGATCGACGGCGTTGTGGTAACGGGAACGCAACAACAACGTAACATGTGGAGAACGACATGCTCCTGTTAACTGACTTCGACCAGCCCTTCCATGCCTGCATGCAACTCGAGGTTTCGGTCTTCTCGTGTCGTAGAGACAGTCACGAAAATACATATGATTGTTTCATTAATGTTCATGACGAATACCTGCTGCAGCGCGACTTGCACTTGCACGTCGAATGAAGCAAGCAACCATTATGGTAGTGGTTCTAAAAAGCACATGCACGCCTGCCATCTGAGTAAATCTCTCGATGGAAGACGACGATCACCTTAAGCGACATTTCATTTCATGATCAGGCGGAGCGCGAGTAATCAGGGAGAGTAAGCATCCCACTCAGCAACGAAGCTTCTCGGGTGGGTGAGCTCACCTCAGCGGCGGCGCGGCCAAGTGTTGGAACATCTCCCCGAACGAGTGGCCGAGGAGGCTCGGCGGCACGGCCATCTGCCTCAGGCAGCACTCCCTGCCCAGCCCATCTCCCTCCACTCCTGGTGATGCCCCGTGTTCCGAAGGAGAACGGGTCTCACCTCGACTTGGACCCTTGAGCCCGCGTAGGTTTGCAACCACGGAAGGCGAAGCCACGAATGGAGTGTGAGACACGGATAGGACACGTCTACGCGGATGGAAAGATGTGTGTCATTAGTTGACGAACGTTGAATAGGCCATGCATGCGGTCGAGCCTCAAGCTCGACGACATTAACCCAAGCACGACAGCGTTGACAACGACCATACAAGTCTGATGTGCGATGCAGTGGTCTTCTGCAGCCACCTAAATTACAAAACAGCGAGTATGGGCCGTCGTGTCAAGGCTTGGGTATCGTTCGACGTGACCGATATCGGGGTTCTGAGTTTAGCAGACACACCCTTCTGAATAAACGTGTGTAGATCTGCAGGTCGAGGCAGCGCGATGGGCTGTATCCCAACGGTTTCTCTGCAACCTGCTCGCGAGGTCGGGCGCGCCGGCGACCACCACGCAGGAAATGGCGAAGGAGTTCACGGAGGCCCTGCTCGGCGCGGCGGAGACGGAGCTGTCTGAGGAACCCCGGAGGCGGCGCACCACGGAATGGAACATGACCACCGCGGCACGGACAGCCCTGGCGACCGCCCTTGACAAGCGACGGGCTGCGCGACATTCCTTCAAGGCCGGACCGAACGCAGCAACGTGGAGGATCCTCAAAGCAACGTGCAAGGGGGTGAAGGCAACAATCGCAACGAGCATCTACGACCACCTGGAAAGATACGTGACGGAGCTCGAAGCGATCTACCAGGACCGCGACATGCGGGGGCTGTACCAACACCTCAAGCGGTCAACGGGCCTCAGCGGGAGACAAGCTGGGGGGCAGCAGTTCGTTACAGACGAGAACGGCGTGCTACTCCGGAACAAGGATGCCATCCTCAAGCGGTGGCGGAGATTCTTCAATACCCTCCTGAACTCCAAGTCCCCCACTCTGAACCCAGACGTTGTCGAACAGGTGATGCAGCGACCAGCGACGCGCGCCACCCGACACCTGGCGGCGGTACCAGACCTCGAGGAGGTTGAGGCGGCGACGAAAGGCCTGGGGAACTGGAAGGCGGTTGGTCCCGACCTCCTTGCCGCCGAACTGCTCAAGGTCGACGGCGACGACGAGCCAGTTGTACTGGAGCGCCTCCGTGCCATCTTCGTCGAAGTGTGGAATGGGGGAGAGATGCCGCAGGAGTGGAAGGATGCCATCATTAAGGTGCTGTACAAGAAGGGTGACCGTTCGAACTGCAACAACTACAGGGGCATCTCGCTGCTCTCGCATGTAGGCAAAGTACTCGCCAAGACCATCACCAACCGCCTGAGCGCATTCTGCGAAGCCAACGAAATCCTCCCGGAGGAACAGTGCGGGTTCCGGCCTGGCCGATCCACGGTATGCATGCTGTTCGTTGTGCGCCGACTCCAGGAGCTGGGGCGGAGGAGGAGAATCCCGCTCTACATGTGCTTCATCGATCTGCAGAAGGCATATGACTCGGTGGACCGGGAGCTACTGTGGAAGGTGCTGGCCCGGGCCGGGATCCCCGGGGAGATGATCGCCGTCATCCGCAAGTTCCACGTCGGAATGCGGGCCCGGGTCCGCACGGACGATGGGGAGCTATCGGACTGGTTCCCGGTCACGCAGGGATTACGACAAGGGTGCTCAATGTCCCCACTGCTGTTCAACGTCTTCTTCGCAGCGCCTCTCGAGATCATTGTCACACGGTTCAGCCAAGATGAGGTTATCGTGCGGGACCTAGTGTACTTGAAGGAGGAGGAACGGAGGGGGGGGGGATTGCTGGACCGAGTCCGGAGGGCGGTGTGGGGGATGCTATATGCCGACGATGCCGGCGTTGTGTCGAAGTCCGCCGACGGCCTGGCGAGGATGATGACCATTATCGTGGAGGTGTTCCGGGAGTTCGGGCTGACGGTGTCGGAGAGGAAGACGGAGACCCTGGTGATGCGGGTGAAGGAGAGACAGCGACCGCCGCCGCCGCCACCGCCGGTGCTGACCATCGAAGCAGCGGGGCAAAGGTACGCACAGACGACCGAGTTCCGATACCTGGGCGGCCTCGTCAACGAGCAGGGCGACCTTACCCGAGAGATCAACCACAGGAGCAAAGCAGCGTGGGCGTGCATTAAGCGATACGCCACGGAGCTCTTCGACCGACCGGGAGCACCGTTTCGCCTCAAAGCCCGCCTGCTCCAGGCGGAGGCAGTGGAGGCACTGCTATACGGCTGCATGACATGGTCCCCACGCCGCAACCACTACGGAATGCTGCAGACGACACACCACCGGCTACTCCTGCGAGTCATCGGCTACCGGCGCAAACGAGGCACCTACCGGCAGCTGTCATACGCCCAGGCGCTAAAGAGGGTCGGCTGCCAGAGCGTGGAGGCCACTGTCCGTCAACGGCGCCTGCTCTTTGCGGGGGCCGTGGCAAGACAGCCGGACGGGCGGCTTCCGAAACGGCTGATGTTCGGCGAGTTGGTGGGAGGGGAGGACCCGGGCCAGGGAAACCCGGAGCAGAACTGGCTGACATGCCTGAAGGACGACATGAAGATGTTCGAAGCCAGGTACGGCTCCACGACCGACAAGCCGAGCGTCTTCGGAGTCCCGAAGTTAGTCTGGAGTGAGGCGGCGAAGGTGGAGGGGGGGGTACCGTGGCACGCGGGGGTGCTACAGGGAGCTGAGAGGTTCATGGCCTCTTGGCACAAGGGCAAGGAGGAGGCCAGCCGACAACGAGCCATCAAACGAGGAGACAGCCGGCCCAAAAATAGTCTAGATACGGCACCAATCAACGGGGCGGTAGGGGGGCGGAAGGAAACGGCGCGGCGGGAAGAAAGCAAGCGAGAAGAGACCGACCGCGTGACGTGACATGTTGCGGTCGAATTTCAACGACTAATTTTTCTGTTGCCCTCTCCCCCGTTTGCTGTCGCGTTCAGACTGTCTCTAGGGATATCCCTGTCTCTGTGCGAGTTTGTTTGTGTCCTCGTCTTTGCTTTATTCTGTTTTATTTTGTCTTTTGTTTTGTTTTTTACTGGCACGTACCCCCGCCCCTTCCTTTGGCCGTCGACCTGCCTCCATGTAGTGGGAGGCTACCCCCCCAGGCTGGTGGTGCGGCCGTTCCACTAGTCTAATTATTTATTTTATTTTTATTTTATTTGTTTCTGATTATATTTTGTTTTCTTGTATTTTATCGCTCTGCTGACCCTTGGGGTCCGTTTTATTTTGGTATACCTTTTCTAGGTACGTTAGCCTGTGACCACGGAAATTGGCCGAGTCAAGTGATGGATTAGTACGGAGAGATTGAGAAAGAAGGAGGTACTGGATAGAGAGACCGGGATGGTTTTTAATGTGAAGACAACAACAACAACAACAACAACCCAGCAAGCTATCGTCAATCGGGTGCAGCAAGCATGCTCAAAAGCATCTTTGTACAGCACTGCCTAATCGCCGGGAAATGGGTAACGGGACACCACAGCATTGCTTCCCTCGCGTGCTTGCGGTACTCACCAGCGAGGGAACCAATCGTTGGTACATGGCATTCAGGGGCAACGATTGCGTCAGATCCACCAACCGATGTCATTCGTCAACTCTACGACAATCTAGAGTCTATTTTGCCTTGAAAGAACGACTTGTCTCACTGATTTCACCTGTGATGGGGAACGCGAGGCCATCCCCGGTTGCTCCTGCTGTTCCCCACGGGCCAAGAGGAGCAGGCGGTTCAGAAGTGCGATCCTAGTAACGGCAACAGGGCGATCACAGGCAGGTACGTGAGGCATCGTCATAGGAGGTGGACCAAGAACTATTGGTACACGCCCACGTGACCACCGGCGAGGTCTCGTGCTGCACCATGCAAAAAACAAGACAACGGCGGAGAAACAGGATAGGAGATGGGCGTAGTGTCTGCGCTTTTGGGTGCTGCGCCACAAGAGGAGTGATCGCCGATGACTCGCTCGCCTATGTGATTGTTGTGTCACAAGACAGTGCACGGTGGCATACTCTTGCTCAGCTTGTCCTTAGGCGCCGCACCACGTTGTACTGAAGATGAAGCCGCGCAAAGGCATGTCTAAAGAGAAGCCTATAGGGAGAGGGCCCTACAGCAATGGGGGGGAGGGGCATCCTACCGGTTACATGGAACGATGAACCAAAAGTGGTCACATCAAAAGCACCTACGAGTACCCCAGACATGCTTGGTACCTCACTATCCAGGTAATGAAGCAGGCTTGCGTGGCTTTCAGGTTCTCTAGAGGGAGAGCGGGGACGTTCCCGACAGTCCCACAGACGCGAACGCAGAACACACGCAACTCTTTCACCAGCAAAGAAACGTGCGAGGGTTAGTCGACGTCTCGAGAAATCAGGGTGTACTCCAACTCAGAACAAATCGCCCACAGCTCGCGCGCGACGCGAAAATATAGCACAGCACAGGGCAGACAAACCTAGAGGGGCGGTAGAACGCCTGTCCGAACATAGAGTCGACGAAGGACGAGTTGTAGGTCATCCCGGCGGCGAACTTGGGCCACAGGTAGTGAGCCTCGTCGGCCGCGCCGCCCGACCCGGCGCCGCCCAGGCCGGCGATGGCGCTTAGACTGTTGGCTTCCGCGCGGGCGTGTAGGAAGCGGACGTTGGCTGAGCTTTCCAGCTCCACCACCACATGCTGCAAAATGAAAATGCAACCGATTTTTTATGGTTAAGCGGAATGGCAATAGAAGGCAGAGAAGAGAAGGGGTTGCCGGTCAAAACAACAAACCACCCGTATTGGTAAATAGTGATACCAGAGCCGAGAAACAGCTACAAATAGTCGTTGGGCCCATCGCCTCCGCACCCACGCCCAGTTCACCAACACCGTCCTTCGCGGTGGGAGAGCACGGGACAAGAAAAAGTCGTGAACAAGAGAGATGAGCAGTATGGCGAATATCGGTATTGCTATAGCACACACCAGCCTCTCGGCATTGTAAGAGTTGTTAACTGAACATGGACCCGCCAGTGATGCGAACGAGAATAATTCAACTGGGGGCAATCCAAAGGTTCATAGCAGTCCTGCTGCCAAGTCGGAAATGATGCTTGGATGAAACCCACGTGACGAGCACCGTGTCTCTTTGTCGTCCATGTTGAGACCTGAGCTGGAACACCACAGCCCCACGACAGGCTGGAATACTCCCAACAGGTATAGCAACTAATTACCCAAGTCCTACATGACGTTAAACTCCGAAAATGTCGGATGGGGGGTTTTGTGTCACATGCCTATCGTTTCGAGAAAACGCCCAAGGTATACCCCCATACCGCAAAAAAAAACAAGCCGACCACACCGCCACTTATCGTGCCTGGTCTTCGGACAGGAGGCCATCCTCCATCTTGATGAACGATACAAGAGCCTCTGCATCGCGCAGCGGGTCTCCCGACCCTCCGTAGTTGAATCTCGTGCTCCTGTCAAGGGGAACGGGATAATTCACGGGCAAATTGCAGGTATGTGGCGAGGTTGTGCAAAAGATTGCCAGCTTTTCGAGTGCGGGATCGAATTTCGCTCGATGTGTGTACTTGAAGGCTTCTTGACGACATCTCTATGCATCATGTCTTACCAAGTCCTTGCAGTAAGCACACCTCTCCCTGCGCTGCAGTATTTCCCACGACAATAATGGGTTCCCGTGAGGCAAAGATGGCCGAAATCTGCCACGGTTAAATTCTCTCGCTCGTTCTACCTCTTCCTTCATCGTCAGTGAGGCCTTCCCTCTGTAACCCCTTGCGCCCCACAGTGGTCTTGCACAGCAGTGGCCACTTATTCACATGCCCCAGTGCATGTTGGCGGGTGGGCTTACTTGGAATCCTTCATGACGAGGACAGCCTTGGCCGTGCGCACGCCGGCGTTCTCCAGATCCGTTCGACTGACCGGCGAGCCCTCGAAGAGGTAAACCTGTCAACGGCAGCACGAGGAGAAGCACCAAGCAAAAAGGCGACCCCAACACAAAAGGAAGACATGCATACAATATCGTCAAGCACTACGCGACGAAAACATCGTGGGCAACCCACACTTTTAGCGTCATTCGCCGGTGATGGGTCTTGCAAGCACTGGACGTTTTGGTAGCCTTTTCACGGTGGTAAAGTGTAGACAATGCATTGGAATTTCGCCGCGGCTAGCATTCGCCGTGTTCGGCGGCCAGCGAAACCCATCACCTTCGCCCGCCGCTATATCCGTCATCAAGCGTAGAAAGGAGTGTCACCTCTCGCACATCCGAAGACACTGACAACGACGTTAGCATCGACCATCGCCCGGCCGGTATCAAGCGGAGAAATCACCTCGCTGGTGTTCACATAGCCATGCCTATCGACCACCTCGAGGGCGGATTCCAGCCCGGACACGTCGTCGGCGACTAGCACCACAGGCACGCAGCCACCGCCGACTTCCCGGCCTCCACCCATGCCGGCGCGCCCGGTCCAGCCCTTGAGAGGCCGCAGGAAGCACTCGAGGTGCGATGGCCTGAGGTGACATCACGTATCACCGCGGGAGGGTGTGATCCAAGTTTTAATGGGAAAGTGGAGGAGGAGGACGAAAGGGCGTCCCCGAAAGTGTCATGTCCGGTTCGAACACGATTCTCAAATCATGACAAACGAGCAAGGACAACAACAATAGAACTGCACCAGGAGCGGGGGGGCGGGCGGCCCTCAGTGTAACATGTCCAGTTCAAGCATGACTCTCAATAGCATGCCGACCGAGCAAGGATCGCAACAGCAGGAGGGGCCACAACGGCAACGAGTACACCGAACGATTCCCTTATACGTCTTTAGTCCGTACGGTACCTCGCAGGGAAGCCCACCACAACGACGTGCCCAACCAGGTGCTTCGCTGTGGACACTCTCCGACGGCAAGCAGTGACACTCGCACGCAGCCCCATTGTCGCGGTGGATGCAGCAGCGGCAGGGCTGGCAGCAGCAGCGGCGGCGGCGGCGGCGGTGCCACCTCCGTCCCCTGCCTCGGCAACCAGGCGCGCGTTGTCCATGACCGCGTTCGTTGCCGCAGTTGGAACGGCGGCGGCGGTGGGAGTGGTGGGAGTGATGATCGTTTCACTGGACTCCGGGCGTGGGGGGAGCCGGGCCGTGTTAGCAGCCGAGCAGAGGGCCACGAGATGGTCGTACGCACCGTCCCTTGTGAGGCTTGACACCTATCGAGGAAAGAAAAAACAGCACGAGCAACAGGGACGAACACGGGCATAAGACGAGAGGAAAAAGCTTCGTCCTTCTGCATTGCAGCTCTTGTCGAGGTGTACCAGGTGCGTTGTATTCAGAAGTACTGATAGATAGAAACGAATCATTCCAGCCTCCGATTGGCATGGCGCCTGCGAGAGTGAAAAGTTCAAACACGACAAGAACGACCAACCGAACACGCATCACCTCCACGGTCCTCAGCTCCGACATGATCTCCTCAACCGTCAAGCTGCCAGCCTTTTCCCCGACACCATCGCCGCCGCGGTTTGATGCACTGCCAGAAGAAGTAGGCCAAACCCCTTGTTGTTCTTGCGGCTGCTGCTCTAAGCTGGTAGATGGCGGAATTCCAATGGAGGGTACTGCTCTGCTAGCTGCAATTTTTGCTCCTTCCGCATCCCGGGTAGGGTCAATCGCCCTGCTATCCCCGACAACATCATTTCCATTGTTGCCGAAAACTTCCGTGCCATCGCTGCCGTTCCCCCATTCCTGCCCAACTTCCTCGCCGGGTACCGCTGGACCGGACAGAGCAGAAGAACAACCAGCAGACGACGCCCTGCTGAGGCAGTCAACAGAGAATTCTAAGGGTAGAGGAACAGGCGCGTGGTCCGTGAGCTCGGCGGGCTTGGCAGGGTCCACGCCGACTGCGTAACCGCCAAACGCAGACCCTTCGTCGCCGGCGCCACCGGCTTCACCTTCACTGCCTCCACCGGTTCCACCTTCATCTCCACCGGCTCCACCTTTGGCTTCACTGGCTGCACCGGCTCCATCTGCATCTTTACTGGCTCCACGGGCTTCACCTTCATCTCCACCGATTCCAAGTTTATCTCGACGGGCTCTTCCTTCATCTTCACTGGCTTCACCGGCTCCATCTATATCTTCATCGGCTCTAGCGGCTCCACCTTCGTCTCCGCCGGGTCGACTTTCGTCTCCATCGATTCCACGTTTATCTCTACGGACTCTTCCTTCATCTCCACCGGCTCTACCTTCCTCTCCACTGAATGTTCCTTCATCTCCATCAGTTCCGCCGGCTAAGACTTCATCTCCACTGATTCCACGTTCATCTCCACGGAATTTTCCTTCAGCTCCGCCGGCTTCACCTTCACCTCTGGCTCCTTCGTTATACGCATCACCTCCACCAGGTGTGCCTTCATCTCCACCGACTACAACTTCACTGCCATCAGCTATGCCGGCTCCACCTTCGTTTCCATCAACTCCGCCGGCTTGACCTTCATCTCCATCTCCACCGCCCCCTCGGGCTCCCTCTTCACCTCCATCACCTCCACCAGCTCTGCTTTCGTCTCCATCGACGCCACCCTTATCGCCATCAGCTCCGCCGCCTTCACCTCTACCGGCTCTTCCGGTCCCACCTTCATCTCCTCCTTCGTCTCGACCAAGCAAGGGGCTGACGATGCTCAAATCCTCCTCGTCGATGACGTCCGACAAGAACCTCTCGCGCGCGCCCGGACCCCCGCGGGCTCCGGCCTTCCGAAGCCGCCTGCCGGAAGGACCCAGGGTAGAAGCAGCATCGCCGGTGACACTTCCACCGGGGCGACCCAGCATCTCTTGCTTGTCCCATCGATGGTTGCTGGGCTTCTTGGCGAGAGCAGAGGCGAAAATCTTGCTGGTGGCGGTTCTGCTGGTGGGCACCGCGGCGGCGAGGGCGTCGTATCCTGCCGACTCCGGGACCGTGGCGACGGGCGGCTCGAGCCCCGCGGACGCGAGCACTTTCTTCACCACCTTCTTGTCGCTCATGCCGTTCGACGCCTGGGGCATGAGGAGAAAGCAGGCGGGGGAGGGTCGTTGCTATGCTCGGCCATCATCTTTCAGCTACTGAATATTGTGGCGTCTCTAGAGCGCCAGGGAAGAGCACGTTCAGTTTGTTTTTCGCACCAGGCATCAAGCGCACATCATTTTGGCGAGCGCCTACGCGGGTGATGTGGCCTACTCCATCTCAACAATCGTCAGTTTCCTCAACAGTTGGAGCTCACGGTTCGATCCGAGGAAGATCGCCCTGAGACATCAGTTCCCGGGGTGAGCACTTCAAGAGATCGACATGATTACATCATTCCAATCGTACCGAATTTTTGACGTGCATCGTGGGAAGCTGGGCAGGTACTAGGTGATCCACCAACCACCGTAGGTAAACCTTGTGGTCTCCACCCCGCACAACATGACCCACTAATTATCGATATTCCACAGCCTCAAAAGACATATTCAGATGGTGCGATGTATGACAGCGGAGCTATAAGCACCATCGGCTTACGCAGGTTTTAGCCCGACGCATGATAAAGCTCGCGCTGCCGAGACGACCGAACATCATCACATGCATGGCTGTCTGACGGCACTGTCGTATGCGGTAGGCAGGCGCTCACCGCGACCGGGAGCAAAGCCTTGTGCGTCCCCGAACACCTTTCCCAAAGTAAGGACGAAACCGTAGAAATCCCGCTAACATCTACAATGCAAACCTGGAACTGCCTGGCCCACTCCAGCAGCAGTCCGATGTCGGGGGAGCGTCCATCGGGAAGCTTCTTCTGGCAGTGCAGTAGAGTTCGGCTGAACACCATGCTGTCCACAAATGTCTGATAGGGCACCGACAACAGCAACAACAGCCCCAGCACCAGCACGCAGTAAATGTCAGCCGGGTGAGGCAAGGGATTTCGAAGAAACGAATCCCATCGCCTCAAGACGCAAAGGCAAACCGATGGCATCGAAAGAGCAAAAGCTTTGAAGGCAGGCATATCAACCAGCGAACTTCCGTGTTTAACCCGAAACGAACTTCGAGGTGGATACGCAAGCTGGAGCTGCACTTAGTAGGGTTTCCAAGCCGACGGGTTATTCCTCTCTAACATTGCAACAGAATGGCCCAACAAATCTAATTCACCGAGGCAAACACGGTTCACAGACTTGAAAAAATAACTCTCTACCTTACGGCACGAGATGACCGACTGACCTCAGGGCCCATGCCCGCTACCCCCGCGGTGCCGAGCGTTTCCATCGCAAGGGCCTCCTCTTCCTCGGGGCTGCTAAAGCGCTCCTTGAGGCGGCCGGTACCCTCGTCGATAGCACCGCCCATCCCGTCCTCCGCCATGTAGTCCCAGATCACCCGCGCATCAGCCTGTCGTCTCGTGTTTCGGTTGTCCCCCACGACGGAAGACCACCGGATTCCAGGAAGGATGTCGAGGGAGTGGGAAGGGAGAACCAAGCGCCGCTTCGCAGTGCCTTCTTCTAGCGTTCCGACATCCCAAGTGCAACAACAACAGTGCATATGACCTCTCGCCCGCTCTACAGCCACTCCTACGTTAGCACTGTCCCATGCCCACGGACAGGCTCCTAAGTGTATTTATGGATGACCGTACGTCGAAGGAATTCCTTGGTCCTCAGGTGTCATCTGTGCCCACCCCCATCATCTCCTTACCTGCGATTCGGCGAGCAGGAAGCCCCGGTCACCCTTGCCGATGCGGTAGTCCCCGCCGGGGTTAACGACCACATTGTACTCGCCGTCCAGCCCGGCCTGTCCAAGGCGCTTCGTCTCCACCGCCACCAGAATCAGCTGACACGCGATGACCAGAGTTTGCGGGGGATGACAGAAGGGAAGACACGATGGCAACAGTTCATTAGCTTGCCGTCTGTAGTTTTCAAGCGACGTTGGATCGATACTGCAGAACGATGAGGGTCATGATTGTCCTTCACCTTTCATCGTCACCCTACAAACAATGCTGGACATTCGGATGCTAAGCTGCCAGAGCTGGGATCGAATACGGACGCGACAATCCGTTTTCAAAGGCATTGTTCACCTGGCGCTGATTGCGAACGTGAAAATCAGCACGTTGGCAACAGCTCCCAACGCCTAGTCCCCCCAACTCTATGCCGGACAACGTGGACAGATACATACCTCGAAGTACTCAAAGATGTGCACGACGGCATCCCCGAAAAGAACCCCGGTGAAGGCCGGAGAGAACTCGACGCTGTAGAAGGTCTTCTTGGCCCCGACGTAGTACTCAGCCAACCAGGACCCTTGCTGAAGAACCTTTTATCGACGACAACACACACAAGTTCAGGGAGTGGTTTGCCCGCAATGAGACAAATCGCTAAATGCTAGCGCGCGTGGCCGTAGCGCATGGCTGAGTGAGGTGGAGCATGGTGATTTGCTATCTAGACAATAACGCATCCGTGGCTAGCGTTGTGATCGCAGTCTTGCACCAGAGTACAGCACCTTGAAACTTCTTCATGAAACTGACGGCATGTGCAGTGAACCCCGATTGCAGAGTAGTGAACATGAACATTTTATGAGTGTGTGACGGCGTCGACCACGACACTACTGCTGAAAGGCCTTTGAATGAGAATGTTCCTCGACTCACGAAGTTTCAACGATCCGTGTCGCACAAGTATCAGACAGGGTCAGGTTCGCATAAAAAAGGACACCACGACAAAACGCGATGTCCACATGATAGCGCCCTTTCGCGACTATGACTTAGCCTTCCTGCTACGCCAAAACTACAATAGACACAAGAACAACCCAGCATTTTTCTTTACCTCCGCCGGGAGAGCGGCCCTAGATTCCAGCAGGTTGGCCACAACCGCGGCCCACCCAGGGCAGAGGCACGACTGCGCCAGCACGCTGAGCTTCACCTGCGCGCTGCTCACCACGTGCTTGATGCCGGCAGCCTGCTCTTACGAGACCGCGCGTACACGCAGTGATCAGCAGAAGCAAAGATAAACAACGATGGAAGCGCGCCGACATGATCGCATCTACGTATGAATTCCCCGAAACACCTGCCATTGAGGCTGCGCGAACATGGGCAGGCCGATGGCGGATCAGGAACCCGAAGCCTGTGTATTTCTATTACTGGCTTTGAGAAGCTGCTGCCGGTGCAGCAGCATTTCAAGATGCCTCACCACTCCAAGAGCAATCGACCCTGCGTCGAGAAAATAGCGCCTTCTATGGAAGCGCGGTAAACAATAACGCCATCATCGCCATGACGAAGCGAACACAAACACCGAACCCAGCAATAAACCCAGTAAACCGAATCGATGAATACTCCGCAGCGTCGGCGCTGTTGGCAAATGCAGGCCCTTCGCTCGTCACGCACCTGAAGGTGCAGCGCGGCGTTGGGGTCGACCAACTCCACCAGCAGCCTCGGGCCGCACCCCTGCCTACGGTCAAGCTGCAGGCGTTCGAACGTTGCGCGAGAGTGGGCGCTTCGCAGTCATGACTAGGCAACGCCTTCAGCACCATGAATGACAATCAAGCTGCGGTCCAGAAGAGCGCTAAGGATCGGCGAGCGCTACCTGGTGTAAAGTTCTTGATGAGCGAAAACACTGCGGCATTAGGTAGACCTCGTGATACATTCGGTAGAATACTCTATTGATGGAACCCGATAGCAGTATCGCTTTGATCAAGCACAACAGGCCACAACGCCCAATGCAGGCATCGGATCTCGAATGTGGAAAAACACGCCGCTAGTAAAATGTTGCTAATGCTCCCCCACCTCGACGTGAGTCATGACCGAAATCGCTTGCAGGGACAATCCCATGTCCTCCGCGTGCGAGCTTGGGGGGGCTCTGCGGGCACCACAGAGGCGCGACATGGAACGAGGGAGAAGGCGGGCGAGGGATGCGGATTAGAGGCAAAAAGGTTCACCGACATGGGTGAAACAAATCGAACGTGTTTTCTTGCAGCACAAGCACTGCTTGCCATAATTTTCCCTCCGTTCCTCCGGCAAGCAGCCGCAAGCCTTGGTTCCGAAATAGCAAGGAGATGGGGCGGTGACACAGCTCGGAAACATAATACATGCGAGGTGGACCGCTGAGAAACATGGTTTCTAGGACCCAGCTACGTCAAGGCGATACACGAGGAGGTTTGGGCAGACACAGTATCTAGCCGTGTTGGGGCAGGTTTTGGGGGGAACCCTCTCACTTGTCTGCAAGCACCATGACAGCGGAGGCGTCGTCCACGCGGGCCTTCAGCAGGCTATCGTCGTGTAGGGGAGAGCCCTGGATGGAAAACAAAACAAACGTTAAATGAACGAAACGACACAAGGAAACGGTGCAGGTAAGTGTTCGAGGCGTAAACAAAAACACCACCCAGTTCGCGCTCAAGGCTCCGTTGTGGCAACAGGCGCGTCCAAGGGTGTTCCTGGATCAATGAATGCTGGGTTACGACGGGTGAGAAAGCTATTGCACTGCCGGCCAAGGATGTCTGCTTGCACCGCCGCCATAACCATAAAACTGTAGGCACCACCACCACCGTCCACCGTAACCCTAAGCACACGGCAAACACCAAAAGCCTGATCAACAACGGGCGCCTGAAGTTTACCAGCAACGCCTACCTGAAGGTAGGTGACCCGGCCGCGGTAGCGGGGGTGCTCCAGGAGGGCATCAATGCGAGGGCCTGGTGGCTTCGGAGACATCACCACCACCTGTGTTATCGGCCATCATGACGTTGTCAAGAGAGACGCGACAACACAACGATCATACGTTACACTTCACGTTCTCAATGTGGGTCCGAGTCTTTCCAGAAGTCGACACCAGAAGGGCTACCTCACTCCGCAGCCAAGCCAGTGCACGCAGCAGTGGTAGATGAGATATTTCTTTCAAATCGTAACATCATAGCGTCCTGCCGTTAGGGGTGTACAAAAACGTTCGTTTCGATGCCCTTTGTGTTGTTTCGGGGGTTGCGTGGTCCCGACAACACTTCGCACGAACCTGGCAAACCACATAACATACCTACAGAGAGCCCCGGTGGCGCTTCGGGGGCGTTCAAGAGAGGGATACATTGCACCCGTTTCTGGACTAGTTTCGTACCGCTTTACTTCCTTGCGTAACAGCAAGGGGTGCTTCACTTTTCACCGTCACGAAAGCGACGAACCCCGTTCTGGCCGCTCCCAGGGCGACGAAGTTCCGACGTTCTCGCCTTGTTGGACAAGAAGGCTTTCGGTAGATATGGACACTCCCGACTCACATACGCCCGTCTCGAATCCTGCGGGTTCTCTCACCCTAACCCAGCGGATGTTGTGGTTCCCGTGGTCCAGGTGGAACATCTCCTGGAGCCTGGCCTTCAGGTTCGTGGCGTTGACGGACCCGCACATCACCACATGCCTCTCGCGCACGGAGGAAGGCAGGGACACGGCACGGGCCGGGGTGCGCGCAGTGCTCGAGTTCTTGATCACGTCGGCCACCTTTGTTCCATTTGTTTGCACGATTGACGAGCGCGGCAATTAATTTTCCCGAAGGTCGGGGGGAAAGGGAAGAGGGAGTGTCAACGCGTGGGAACAGCAGTGGTGCGCTTTGTTTCGAGGCGTGAGAAATCGAGGGCATCTTCCGGGAGCTTGCGTTGCAGGCGGGGCTGTGGGTCGTGTTGTAGACCATTTGTCGCGGTTTGGAATGCCTCGTTGTGAAACAGACAACATTTCCGGTAGAAAAAAGGGTCGACTGTGCAAAACATTGAACAACGCAGCACAAACATCCTGCCTAATGTACCCTCGGACTCTCAACTTGTCGACACGTCATAGGCTCACTTCACTCGAACACACACAAGAAATGGGTTGACTAGAGCACAATTTTCGTGGAAAACAGACGGACCCATGCTTCCCACGTACCCGGATGGCCGCGAGGGGCACGAACACCAGCACGGCGACAACGGACGCCAAGCGCGCACCCCGGGACATGGGGACGGGCCCATATACCCCTTCTCCCACCGTCGACAGCATCGTGGCAGCCATGTATAGGGCTGAGGTGAAGTCAATTGCATCTTCGGGGTCTGCTTCGGAGATATCCTGGTGAAACAAACGTCATCGTGGACAAAGCGGAAACGTATGGAAATTGCAGGGGGCAAGGGAAGATAAACGCTGCCGCTGCACGCCCACAGGGACTTCCGTCAAGCAAGTACTCTCTTATCAAGAGGCAATCAACAAGAGATGGTCCAGCCAATCGGATGCACCCAATTTGCGACTACCGCGGGAAACAAAGCTAGGCCTCCGGAGCTATCCACGAAAGGAAGGTACCGCGCGTGTCCAGGGGGGGGGGTAAGGAGCGATGGATGGGCTGAAGCGCCGTCTCACCTCGATGTCGCCTTCCGCCCTGCTGAGTAGCAACACACACCCGGCGTACACGAGAACGTATCGGCCCACGAACGCCAGCAACTTGAGGCCTGACGTCAAAGACTCGCGCTTCCGTCTACGGGGGGACGGGACAGAGAGCACGGGCGAAGGGAGAACAAAACACAACCCGAAAAAATCGTACAAGCTTCGTGAGGGCATGGGTGACGCTTTCAGTTTGAAGATTTTCCCGACACACCACCCTTCTTCAGCAACGGCAGGGAAAGGAGGCACGGAGGAAGCAACATGCGGGTTCGAAGAATCGAAGCGCCGAAACGGTGGAGGGGGAGGAAACGATTTCAATATGGTCATCAGGGACCTATAACGCACAGCCCAAAAGTGCCATGACCCCGAGGGTATCCGCCCTGCATTCACGTCACGTGAACCAATATCGGGACGCCTTCAAGCCAGATGACAAGAGGGCATCTGCAGGACACGCCTACGGCCTGTGGTTCATCAACTTGAGTCCTCCCGTATACAGCAGAGTCGAACCGTAGACAGAGCTAGCGATAATGTGCGACTCATTTCGTCTACTATCGTTGTTAAGGGATTTATTGCAAAACGATATTGATTTCGACGGATATTGCACATTATCGACGGAGCGCTGCTGAACGTTGCCAATCTTCCCCCTGATGATTGCTTCTTCTGTTTGATGTTACAGTGCAGCGCTACTTGGCGAGCGAGCACCGCCACGCTTGTGACCACAGTGCCTGGGTATTTGCCCCTCAATGCCGCTCGTTCACATCTCGGAACGTAAAGAAGCACGCCTCGTGATGGGGAAAACTGATCGACTGCATCCCCATCTCACTCTTTCCCAACGACAGAGAGTACCCAAAGTCAAGGATGGCAAGCAAATGCTGTGGCTTTTGAGTGAGTGGACGCCACACGAGCTAGACCCAGCTCCTGCTGATACACAGCTACGATTACAAGAGGGCTTAACAACGCGGTTCATTCCACAAAGGGTCGGTGAAGTACTAGTTGATAGGGTGGCGCGACAATGAACGCCGCAGGAGTGGACCATGAAACCCCTGTGTAGGAACATTGAAATCGAACACGACTGGCATATGGCATGATTGACGATCCCACGTAAACAGTGTACCTCGATGCTCCCACAGCTACAGCTTCGTTCACAACTGCAGCGAAGCGCTGCGGCGCACAACTATCGGGCTAATTCGGAGCATATACTGCATGAAATGGAATTTGTGTCAATGAAAAGGAAGAAGTTTCAGGCATGGGAGCACCAGCGAAACACGGCACATGAAATGAACGTCCCCCGACTTTGTCGCAGCCGAAGGGTGCAACACTAATAGCGTCGACATCGCCACCACAACGAGAAAGTCTCAAGAGACATCTCGTCAGAGGTACGCACTGACGAGGGCGGTGACGACACGCGGCGACGATCCGTTGAGGACAGTTGCATAACCTCGGAACAGGAGGCGCTGGATACCAGGTCTTACAGAACGCGCATGGCGGGCTCTTGCTGCGCTACCCTCTAGTGCCAACAAGAGAAGAGCGTTTGCCTGCTCCTTCGATGGACGAAGACAGGGCAGGTATTCTCCCGAAAATAACGGAGCGCCGAGATACAGCAACGACTTCCTGCGCAAACAACAGAGCGCTGTCGCACGAGCATCAGTTCATTTCAAGCGAAAGGAGGACACACCAAAGTAACTCGTGTTTCTATCTTGCCGGCTGGTGGTCCCAGGCCGACGGCCGCTCTCAGTGGAGCCCGTTAAGGGTACGTCGGGAAAGGGCATGCCCTAGTGCGGTGACATGCCTTTTCCCGACTTGCCAGGTTAAACTGAGGGCGACCGTCGGTTTGGGGGACAGCAAGAATAAGAAATAGCGACACACTATACTTTGGCATGTTCTCTTTCCGCTCGGAATCAACTGATATTTCAACAACGTTCTGTTGTGTGGGTAGGGAGGGCCCGGCGTTTCGTCCCTCTGTCCTTGTGCCTCACCATGTTTTCTCGACGGTTGGCTTGGATTCTCTAGTATCGCTCCGAAAACATCACAATTCGACCCACTGCCCCACGGCACTGAGCACACACGAGTACAACATTCGTGCGCCTGTCTGCCAGCCGTACTCATCAGCCAAGTGTTCGGGATGAGGCCGCATACAGTACCAGGCCGGTTACAAAAATGTTGGTGCGGCTGTATCCCTCTCTCGAGAGCACAACGCGGGAGTCAATCAGATGGAAACGGTTTCGGCAAGGACGAGGTACCTACTGCGCCCCCGGCACATCTGCTTGGAAGAAATATTATCTCGTCGCCCGAGGAAACGGCCCGGACAAATCAAACTCAGAATTGAACTCGTTCTGCCTGTAGCCGAATCGTCCAAAAGGCATGCATACAAAGTCCTTCTACAGCCGGACAATGGTCGATACTTGTGGCAGCACCGACAAAGCTCTCGTGGTCTTCTGCTCGGGGCGGAACAAACAAGACAAATTGCTGCCTCGAACTTCCCGCCCCGGGTCTTGCGACGGCACACATCCCGTGTCTGTTTTATTTAATTTGTTCGGTAGAGAAAGCAAAGCATTTTCCGACAAATCAGTACCCAAACCAACACGATCTCGACTCGTCCTAAATATTATCAACGTTAAATACACTTGAAAAAATAAATAAAATGTTTGAGTCTTAAACTTTATGTAAAATAAGTTGTGACGCCTGAAGTTACGCTTCTTCTGTCGGAGGTCTGGCAAAAAGCGGGTGACATGTGAATCCCGCCGCATCCCAGCGCCGAGCCACAAATGTCGTGTACTAGACTAACACGTGCGGTGGCCGACAAAGAAGCGGCCATCCTCATGTGCCCAGGCAACACGTTACTCCTTTGACCGTGGGGCCAATGTTCGGCAAAACAGGGTAATATGTACGTGGTATCAACGGCCGAGCAAACCAGGGTTGCCTTCCATCGTAGCAGAGACCGATGAGAGGACGGTCGGGAGTACCGATGGACTGCTGTGCAAGCTCCTGTCACTCCCTTTCAAGGAGGGCTTTCAGCCACGATAGCAGTATGTGCAACGCCTCTTCTCCCGCCTTCGTTTACCTTAACAGCATGCTATTTGTTCCCGTTTGTGTGTATTTACGTGTAGCGTCTGGGTTACATGCTACAAGAAGGCGGCTGTTGCCAACAATTCTCTCGACTTCCAGTCTGAAAATGGCCAGTTGCTCCGATATTCACCACTCGAAATGACCATTTTTTAAAAGTCATTTTTCGAGCTGTATCGGCGTCGGCCAAAACGCACAAGATTTCAGAATTGACAAGCAGGTGTCATTTCCAGCTGGCGCTCTCTATGTAGAAGAGCCCGTGAAGTACAGCAGTACAGCTGTACGTGAGAGGCGTTACGCTACTGAACTTGCTAGCCAAAAAGCGTAGCAAACTGTGGTAGACATGTGTGACAGCAGCACTCACGCTAGCACGCCTTCCGCTGTTTCGTCTGAAGTTGCGGTATTCTTGTCCGCCATTTCGTTGGTCCGGATCCTCCACCGACCGTTGAAGATGGTCACGACGTCGGCCCAGCGAACCAGTCTTAGAAACCTCAAGAAACCCCACAGTCGCAGGTCGAACGCCACGAACAGCACCGACGGCACCACCGACAGTATGTCTACCACCGTCTCCTGCTTGTTGAAAGACGTGTATGAGGGAAAGGCGGAGGGAATCCAACGGAAGGACGGGCTTGTGGCTTCATTTCTTGTTAAGGGGTGGCAGAACACGAACTTTGATGTCGACAAAATTTTGAAAACAAACACAAAAGCACCAGAGATGACACGCGAAAGGCACAAGACCAGTCGGAAGGCATCGCGAAAAACAGAAATCGTTGATTCTCGTACAGGGCGGCAGTAGAGGCTTCTCAAAAAGTACATTTCATGCGTCAACCTCCACACGCCTCCTATGAAATCAAGATAAAATATAAACATCCTAAACTCTAGTCAAAATAGCAGAATAGCCAAAACGGCACGCGCTCATATAAGCGCTGTGTTGCCAGGAACCTGGTGGATAGTACATATATCACTAGAGGACATCCTATAGCAGCGGGGGGTGCGTGTTGGCGCGCTCGAATCTGCTTCCGTGGTGGTGATATCGAGGGTCGTAGTGGCGGCCTACAATCTCCGCAATCTCCGCAAATTAAGCACCCAGTGTCTTGTACTGCTTGTGCTCGCCGCCACTGACGCCAATCCCCTGAACTGCGGGTTTACAGCAGAAGCTGATGCCACTAGCGATTGCTGACGACCCTCGGTGTAGGGGTGTATGGTCCGTGGCGGTGAGCACGGCTGTGACAAATGTTGGATGCCTTTTGGTTCCGGCGCAGATTTCGGACTGTTTTCAGAGGCTGTCACGACCTTCGATATTTGCTCCAGTAGCAAACCTGAACGTGCCAGGACGCATGACGCCTCTTGATGATGTATTCTACTGATATTTGTATCAATTACCAGGTTCATCAGGCGGGAAGGTTGTTTCTTTCTTAATGTTGGATTAAAGCATGGGAAAAAAAGCCAACGACAAAACCCCTATTCTGCCCCCCTTTAAGGAGCGGGGGGTGATGGTTTAACGGCAAAATCCCGTGCATTCCTGACGCCAATGACGACACAGCTACAACGGCATCAGTGTTTCACAGCCAGGCGGGGAGGAGTCAGACAAATATACGATAGGCCGACGCCACGAGGCCGCCGGGCGGGGAGGAGTCAGAACAAAAATACGATAGGCCGGCGCCACGAGGCTGTGTGACGAACAGCAGGCTTGCTCTGTACACCGTATCGTGCGTTGCATTTGTTGAATGGGGTTGGAAATGGTTGGGGGAAAATCCTGGGGTTTCGGCCAGGAATCGACAGCGAAGCAAAACTGTCTACTACAAAGCGGAGGAGGTGCCTGTTCAAGGTTAAACTATCTCGTACGATCCCCATGTAATGCTTATTCCGGGTACGAAGTATTTGGTACATAATGCAACATCCCAGCATCACGGAAGTCGTCCTGCTAGCCTTGCAGGTCATCAGAGGCAACGGCAACAACGAAATTACAAACAAGAAAAAAAAAAGTGACTCGCCGTTGACAGCCAAAAGCTGCGGTCGTGATCAGCCATCACCGCCCTTAGTCCCAGCTCCACCGTGAAGAAGGCCGTGAGGAAAACCTCGACGATGAGAAACCAGAAGGGGTAGCCGTGCCCGGTCTTGTACCAGCCGCCCCCGCCCATACCTTTGACGAGCGGATTTTCATCGTGTCGGGTACGCACATGGGATGGATTGAGCTCGGGGACCTTCATGCGGAGGATGAATTTGTACCAGGCTCCCCTAATGGTGGGGGCAAGCGTAATCGGACAAGGCGGGTCTTCCAACTCCTGGCCGAAACCCCGATGAGTTGTTTTCGGAAATGAGGGACCAAAACATAACTGAGCCAAAGGAGTAAGTACCCGCCTCGATATCCGCTTGATTGTTCTAGCCTTTTTTGCTTCCGTCCCGTACCGCTTCTCCAAATTCTCAATACCCTACAGCCTTGCCTCCGACACTGAAGAGCTCAATTTTCGGGACCAAATACAACACAACGAAGTAGTTTGGCATATAAGCTCGCGTGCCTTCCTACCAGGGTCTCACCGTCGTCTCTCTCGTCGAAGGTGGTCTCGTACAGGTACATGCCGACGGAGCCGACGGTTACCAGCATCGTCACTACGCCGAACCTGTTCGATGCGAGGTTTTGAGTCATGTTAAGTCCCGGCGCATGGTTTCCGTGGCAGGGGTGCGCAGGTGGGAGGGAAGACGGAAATGACGGCCTCCAGTCAAGTCTGACGACCAAGAAACGGCGGAGGGCTATGCGCGTGGCATATCCGATCACCCTTGCTATTCTCATGTTCTCCACGTCGTTACCGTATCTCTGCCCACGTCACCAGCCCCATCCTCGCCTTGATCCATTCAGCAACTCCCATGATGCAAAAACAAGTATTCCACTGGCGGTGCGAGCCAAAGTCGAGGCCTGCCAATTGTTCCAGCTAATAGGAGAACCTGCAGTGTGCCAGAGGAAACATTATCCAATACCGACAACGCCATACCTTCGTCAACGAACGGAGCCAATTGTAAAACTTCGATACCCATGTAACCAATCCCTCGAAGCGTTTTTGTCCGAATTGTTGACATCCAAGTCGCTGGCCCTGAGAAAGAAGGGCAGGTCCTCTTTTCGGCCCCGCTAGCCTCCATAGCCTTAGCCGTTCTCGAGTAGGTGCACGGGGGAAAGCATATAGTTTCGCAACAACTGAAAACGCAGGCAACACCTTCCATCACAACTTCACACAGGTTCATGCTGTGCAACAGTGCTACTCACAGAGGTCCCGACAGGAAGCCCGCAACCAAGTCCAGTGTCTTCTGCGACGGGAGCTGGGCCAGCTTTTCTCCATCTCCAGGACCGGGGAGGAGCTTCACGATCGTCTTGGCCTCCACGTGCTGTTGTGTGTTTTGAGCATCGAACGTGACATGGCAGAGATGCCAGAAACATATGGGACTAATTGAGGTACTCCTCGAGCTTCGTCAACACAAAAGTGTCCAGAGTGATTGGTGGAGGCGAGCACGTCAGTCATCCACGGCAAATGCAAAACTGAGTTTGAAAGAGACTGGGTTGTTCTTGTAGGCACGGCAGAAGCCGCATGCCGGGTAATACCCGGGAGATCGTGGAACGAAAAGGCCAGATAGCGCTCGAGGGCAAAGGCGCGCGCATGGTAAAATCCTGCGTCGAACCATCAAACCACAACATCAACAGCATTCATGCGGTCAGAAAAAAAAAAAAAACAGAACTAGCGGATCCTCCTGGGAGGTTGTGCGTTGACAACAAGGCGTCGTACTGCAAGCGGACAGAGACGAACAGTAGCCGAAATTCTGCCCTAGACAACAGCAGTAACTGCAAAGTACACAAGTATCACGCAGATTTTTTGAAACATATTGCCCAAAGCAGTCTGCCTCCCACGGTTGCCATCACCACGCGCAGCCTCGCGATTTTATCGCAGACACCGATGCATACATGCCTTGGAGTATAGGTGGGACATCACGTCATCTTGTCGGCGGCGGGCGGCGGAGGCGCCGACCCCTGCCATTCCGTAGCCACTCGTAGTCCATTCCCTCCTCTCCGCCTCCGACCTGCCCGCAAGCTTGGCCTGCGAAAAATATACCACGAGTACGCCTCAAGCCGACACTGGGAATAGCGGATACGTTACGCAACCATGCCACAAGGAGGAACTTCAATGCTGATCCGTGGGACCAACTAACCGTGGGAGAACACAGAGACTGGAGAAAATGAGAAGAGTAGGTAGTGAACCTCATCACGGAGGCCATCCGGCAGGTGCCGAGGGAAGAGAGACAAGAAAACAACTAGGGACTGTTCCGGGACAGGGTCAACACGACTCGAAGCAAGAGTGTGTCGCTGACCTAAGGCACAGTACGCACGAAGACAGCTCACTGACTGTAAGCAAGCAGCCAAGAATCCACCCAGAAGCACAAAACAACTACGCCTATGGCCTTCTGCTGCAGCCATAAGGCTTCAATTGTGCCTTTTCTGCCTCTAAACTGGATTCCTACCAACACAAATGCGTCAGGAAGCACACAACCTCGACTCTAGGCTCGACCAAGAGAAGGACAGGACCTCACCGTGGTAGTTATCTCACCAGGAAGGAACTACAAGACGTCGACGATACAAGCGGAGCTTCTTCCCCTTCCCCCAGCGACCCCTTGAACGCTCGTTCTGCAACATCCCCCCTCGCCTTGGTCCTTCAATATCACCGGCTGCCGGGGAGGCGTTCTTCAAACTTCAGCCTCAAACAACACCCGCCGCAGATCCCATCCCCCAAAATGGTTTGCAGACAATGCCTGCACAAAAGGCCATCCATCCCTCTTCGTCCCCGCTGCCACGTGGCAACAATTGCCTGTGGATAATCGCACAGACATGACGGCGTTGGCGGGTGCGCAACATGTACCTGGTTGGAGTGTATGATCTGACGCTCGACGTCCTGGCGGGCCCGGTCGATCTCGAGCACCTCGCGAAACTCGCTGGGCCTCAGCAGCTGCATCCACTCTGCGTCGTCGTCACCATCCTGCGCACATTTGTTTAGTTTTCCGTTGCGTTATTCATGATGCGGTATTCTAAAGATACCAAACAAGCGGTATCCACGGGAAATGGATTTTTCGTATTTGGTCGCACTATTACGATGCCGTGTCCGAAAGATACCAGGGGTATGTGCGCGGGAAAGGGTATTTTTCGTCTTTTTGGTCGTGGTGGGTGATGGTGGTGAATGGTGCGAGGCGTGGATCGGGAGGAGGGAGCGATACAAGATGTCGTGGAGCAACAAGGAACACAACGAGGGGGACGGGGGCACAGAGGGTGTTGCCTGCGAGGTGCGACAAATTAAGGACTCCCCCCCCCCCCCCTTGCACGCACAGGCACAACCAATCAAACTCTGATTGCCGATCGCTTCCTCTCAAACGCATCCAAACGACACTGACATCGCAAACTAGGCCACTCGTGCAAAGCTTACGTGGCGGCCGTGGCTGCGGCCCCCGTGCCCTGGAGACATCTTCTCTCAGGATGGATGAGGCGACAAGAATCCGCCCCCCGGTCAAGATACCTCCAGAGTTCCGTTCGTCCTCGTCTCTGCGCGGGAAGCTGACACAGATCGTGTGGAGGAAGGTGGTGATCATCGTGGTCTTTCCTGGTTTGCGCTACGCGTTTTCTCAAGCTACCTGGAATTTCTTCGAGGCAGGGAAAACAATTTCGAAGTATTTCTCCAGCCTAAACATATACTATTTGGTATGTGACCAGTGTAAATATAGCCGGTGTTCCAACCTGAACCCTCGTCTTTCAGTCGAGGCTGCACACGATGCAAACCCTGCTATCGCCGGGGGCTTCACGAGAGTTGCTCTGCATGGATCTCGTTGAAACTGCCGCCAAAGTCGATGCCCTACGTTACGCGTTAGTCCATCGAATGCGTTTCGGAACAGCTCTGCATAGACCTTGTTGCAGACCATGCCGATGCCCTGCGCTACCTGTGTGTTCCTCATGATTCGTTTCGAAAATACAACAAGGCGGCCTGCCGGGCTTCGCTGTTCCTCCACCAACAAGGAAGGTACACATGATCTTTGACACTGGGCCGTGTTTCGGCTCCACGACAAACGTTCCATACATTAGTGCAACCACAGCTACAGACGTTGGCGAGTTTCAGCACCCGTACTCACATGGTCGTGTGTTTGTCATAACTCGCATGCACGCGGCGAAAGCTATTGTGGCCAGCTCTGCGGTATGCGACACAAGGCAAGACCCACGCAGGATAACACCTCTCCAACACACCACACCCGGTGAGATTTGATGGGTTGGCGTGATTGGGATGCCGACCCCTGACAAAAGGGAACGCAGCTTACCCGCCGGGCGGGTTTAGGGAGGTATAGGCGGTGAGTGAGGCCATGTCTCCGGAACTTAAACGAGCAGCTGCGGGAGACACCTCGTCGAGAGAAGCAGGCACAGAACTGCAGCAGCAGCAGCAGCAGCAGCAGCAGCAGCAGCAGCAGCAGCAGCAGCAGCACGCCGCGTGCACTTTTCGGTGCTAACGTGTCGCTTGTTCTTCAGCAATTGTGAAGCTCGGCGAGGGTCCCACTGCTTCCGTATGGCACACAACGCTGTGTTGTATCCTTCGCTGGGTTCCAGTCAGAGGGGCCAGTGCCACACGTACTACAGTACTGCAGATATTCCGATCTCCCACTTTTTCTCTCTTGAATTCAATTTTCAGGAAGGCAGCATGAGCAGGAAAAGCTGCAGCAGCATCCACGCACAGCCTTTGCAACACGCCGCACACACCTTCGGTGCCATTTCTTCATCAGCAAGCAAGTGACCCTCGCCGAACACTACTTCTTTCAGAGGACCCATCATTTGTCATCGGCTCAAAGTTAAGGTCTCCAAGAGAGCCGGTGCCCAAGATCTGGCCACGTTTTGACCTGAAACCATTGACGGATCGCCGTGTTTCAGCACACCATGCTCAGCAAGTTTTCTATCTCTTCCTTGGAGTTCATCATCAGGTCAGACGTACTGTCTGCAACACTTGTGTACTACTGTAACACTGGCGCTGACCGCTGTTGTACTCAACAAACAAATGCTCCGGACCTGCTGCACGTTCGGTAGGTACGACTTCCATTGGTGGTCGACGTAGACTGCTGCTGATGTAGAGGGACACTACTGTTTCGTTGTGCTGCATCCGTCACCAGGAGCACTAAAATTACAGCAGCAGCGGGTGTCCATGTAATTGGTGAACGACACACTAGTTTCACCCTTGGTAAACCGCCGTGTGTTCCCTGTGACTTGGGGAGGAACCCAGAGGCTGTTCCCCACTTCCGAAAACAAAACAATGGCAGGATGCGGCTACTACTGCCCACCACCACGGCCTACCGTCCTAGACCCGAAACACGGGACTTACCAAAAATGCTCAGCTGGTAGAAGCCATCGTGCTCCCTTTCCCTCAGAACACCCGTCAGTTAACTGGGTGGCGCAAGGGCTCCCACCGAGAGCGTACCTCTCGCACGTGTTGGTAGATCGCTGCCACAGGCTGGTTCTTCGCGGTATGCACACATAGTACCCCTACAATCCACGGCGCCCCCGTGCGTTTTTCGCAGTTTTTCGTGGTTCGTTACATGGACCGTAGTAGTCACAGCATTCAACCTCGGTGGCAGGCTTGCCCACAACGGTGCAGTCCGGACTAAACCGAAACAGAAGCAATTCAGCCGACGGGAAATGCAGTTCGAAGCAGCACGGTGTGCGGTGACTTATCGGTTCCTCCTCAACTTCGACACACGACTGGACGAGGGAACAACCGCCGCCGCGGAATTGGCGACCGACTTTACCAATGCTCTCCTCGAAGCAGCGCGGACGACCCAAGGGGAGGAACCGCGGAGACGCCGCACGCAGGAGTGGTGTGAGACACCAGAGATGAGAGCAGCGCTGGAGGAGGCCCTTGCCAAACGGCATGAAGCGCGCCGAGCGATGAGGGGCATTGAAACTCAGCGATGTGGAGGGTTCTCAAAGCAGCGCGTAAGGGAGTGGCTACATACAGCAGTCGAGACGGGCAATGATGCCCATCTGCGCGGATAAGTATGTGACTTAACTCGAAGCCTTCTACAAAGATCGCGACATGCGAGGACTGTACCAACACCTCAAGAGATCAGTGGGCCGCAGCGGGAGACAAGCGGGGGGATAGCAGTTCGTCGCGGATGAGAACGGCGTGATGCTCCGGAACAGGGACGACATCCTCCAGCGGTGGACGAGAGTCTTCAGCACCCTACTCAACACCAAATCCCCTACCCTGGAACCCAGACATCACCGAACGAGTGACGCAGCGGCCAGCGACACGTGACACTCAACGATTGGGAGAGGTGCCAGACCTCGAGGAGGTGGAACGGGAAACGAAAGGCCTGAAGAACTGGAACGCACCCGGCCATGAATCCCTCCCTGCCGAATTGCTCAAGATCGATGACGACGAACCCTTCGTCCTGGGGCACCTCCATATCATCCTCGTAGAGGTGTGGAACGGAGGAGATATTCCGCAAGAGTGGAAGGATGCAACCGTCAAAGTGCTGTACAAGAAGGGTGACTGGTCCAACTGTAACAACTACAGGGGGATTTCGCTATTATCTCACGTAAGCAAGGTCCCCATCAAGATCCTTACCAACCGTCTGTTCATGGTAGAGGCAGTATGTATCGACTGAGTTGCGTAGAATATCTGATTGGACGATTTGAATACGCGGAACAATGTCGATCCTCTGTAGATTGTTGAGCTACCGACATAAGGAACGTTCGTGGTCCTTGTGGTTGGAATAATCTTGTGGACGCTGCGCTAGTCTGAGCATGGTATCTTAGTTCAGGTAATCATCCCGAGAGTTTGTGGAGTGTAGGAAGTCGCAATGGTCCGAGGACTGGTACTGAGATACTGTAGTAGAACGTTGCTGGTGCTCCGGAACGGTTCCGGAACGTGTCCGTTGGTTCGTTGGTTTCCAGGAGTTCGCAGGGTATCGAGGACACGGCTTGCACATCGTGCTCACTCCACTTTCTGACCAGTCTCTCCTGACAAGGGTCTCTTTAATTCAACTACTTTTCCCCAGAAGCTACCGCTTTATCAACACGCTATAGCG
>CACKRE030005103.1:43813-61659 GCA_902602495.3 Ectocarpus sp. CCAP 1310/34
GCAGAGTACCTTGCGATGGGTGATGGTGTGAAGGAGGCTCTGTTTGTAAATGGAATGCTTCAGTTCCTGCGGCCGAGTGTGAAGCCGCGTAAGATAGACGTCCTTGAGGACAACGAAGGAGCGATTGCGCTCGCAGAAAACCCGCTGAGCTCGAGTAGGAGTAAGCACATCGACGTGAGGCATCACTTCCTTAGGAATTTGACGGAGGAAGGTGTGATCGAGGTCACGCATGTCCCAAGTAAGGAGCAGCATGCGGACATCCTCACGAAGGCTCTACCGAGAGACCTTTTTGAAGTTCACCGTGACTTTGCATTGGGATCTAGGAAGTAGGAGTCTGAATTGTTTTGTTGTTTTGCTTTGATACTTGATGTACTTGGTCTGGTTGATACAACAGCCCCTAGGGAGGGTGTTCGTGGTAGAGGCAGTATGTATCGACTGAGTTGCGTAGAATATCTGATTGGACGATTTGAATACGCGGAACAATGTCGATCCTCTGTAGATTGTTGAGCTACCGACATAAGGAACGTTCGTGGTCCTTGTGGTTGGAATAATCTTGTGGACGCTGCGCTAGTCTGAGCATGGTATCTTAGTTCAGGTAATCATCCCGAGAGTTTGTGGAGTGTAGGAAGTCGCAATGGTCCGAGGACTGGTACTGAGATACTGTAGAACGTTGCTGGTGCTCCGGAACGGTTCCGGAACGTGTCCGTTGGTTCGTTGGTTTCCAGGAGTTCGCAGGGTATCGAGGACACGGCTTGCACATCGTGCTCTCTCCACTTTCTGACCAGTCTCTCCTGACAAGGGTCTCTTTAATTCAACTACTTTTCCCCAGAAGCTACCGCTTTATCAACACCGTCTCAGCTCCTGCTGCGAAGCCAACCACATCCTCCCGGAGGAACAGTGCGGATTTCGACCCGGGCGATCCACCGTCGAAATGCTGTTCGTCGTGCGCCGCCCCCAGGAGCTGGGGCGGAGAAAAAAAGAACCGCTCTGCATGTGCTTCGTCCACCTGAACAAGGCGTATGATTCGGTGGAACGAGAGATGCTATGGAACGTGCTGGCCAGGGCCGGGATTCCCGCGAAGATTATCAAAGTCATCCGCCAAGTCCACAATGGAATGCGGGCCCGGGTGCGCATGAACGACGGAGAACCATCCGATTGATTCTTCGTCACACAGGGCGTGCGACAAGGATGTGTGATGTCCCACTGCTGTTCAACACCTTCTTCGCCGCGGTCCTCGAGGTCGATGTCATCCGATTCAGCGAGGATGATGTTGTTCTGCGGAGCCTGGTATGCTTGGAGGAGGGGAAGACGGAATCGGGGGAGGAGACACCCCTCGACCGAGCCCGGAGGGCAGTATGGAGGATGCTGTATGCCCATGATGCCGGCATCGTATCGAGGCCTGCAGTAGGACTGGCGAGAATGATGGCCATCATTGTTGAGGTGTTCGGGGAGTTCGGGCTGACGGTATCGGAGAAGAAGACGGAGACGCTCCTGATGCGCGCGAAGGACAAACCGATTACAACACCACAGCCCTCCCCGCCTCCACCGCTGACCATCGAAGCCGCGGGACAGAAATACGCCCAGACGACCGAGTTTCGGTACCTCGGTGGCCTCGTCAACAGACATGGCGACCTCACCCGGTAGATCAACTACAGGAGTAGAGGAGCGTGGGCGTGCCTCAGGCGATATGAGCGGGAGCTCTTCGACAGACCGAAAGCGCCGTTCCGACTCAAGATCCGCCTGCTCCAGGCGGAGGCGATGGAGGCACTGCTGTAAGGCTGCATGACATGGTCACCGCTCAGCGGCCACTACCGTACGCTGCGGTCGATACACCACCGACTGCTCCTTCGAGTTATCGGGTGCAAGCGCAAGAAAGACACCTACCGGCAGCTTTCCTACGCCCAGACGCTGAAGAGGGTCGGATGCCAGAGCGTTGAAGCCACGATCAGACAACGACGCCTTCTGTTCGCGGGAGCATTGTCAAGGCAGCCGGATGGGCAACTCCCGAAACGACTGATGTTCGGCGAACTGGCAGGGGGGGGAGAAGCGACGTAGGGGGGGACAGGAACAGAACTGGCCGAAGTGTGTGCTCGACGACCTGAAGGCATTCGGGGCCGACCACGGATCTACGACAACCGATCCATGTTGCTTCGGAATCCCGGTGCCAAAAGACACGGCACCAAAATTTGAGTGGACGGAAGCCGCGAAGGTAGAGGGGGGAGTACCCTGGCATGCGGCGGTGCTGCAGGGAACTGAGAGGTTGCATGGTACAAGAAGGAAAGAGGCCAGCCGACAACGAGCGCTCAAACGAGACCACAAGCCAACAACCAATGGGGCGGGAAGGGAACAGCAGACGGACGAGACGGCGAGGGAAGAAAGCGAACGAGAAGAGACCGACCGAGGGGCGCGATACGTGCCGGATTGAATTTCTTTCAGCCAATTCCCCCCCCAACGCTGCACCATTACACCAACCCCCCAAGAGTGATGAAGTACCATTTCAATGAATCGCTGGTCGGTGGCCGTGTTTGCGTGTTTGCTTGTTCGTTAGTGGTCTTCCCACCGTGTGCCTTGTTCTGTTTCTTATTTCTTGTTTCGTCCGGGTCCCTCTTTGTTCTCTCTTCTTGTTTTGTCTAGTTCCTTCTTGTTTCCTTTTGTATGTTTCTCTGTTCTCTTTTTTCTCTTTCTCTCTCTTTCTTTTCTCTCCTCTCTTTCTTCTGTGTCAGATTGCCTCGCCTCTCCTTGCGTTGTGAAGTACCAAGATTGAACCAAGGGGGTGTACCTCCTTCTTTCTGGCCCGTGATGCTGACCCCTAGTCTCAGTTGTTACCTCGCTGCTAAAGTATTCACGCGCTGTGATAACTGGAAGAGCCGATGAAGAAAACTCACTTCTTCTTAACTCTTGCAAGGCAGCAGCAGTAGCTGTGACTCGCGGTTGGATAGGAACTGAGACGATGGGGCTCCGAACGAGCTGCAGCATGAGGGGACAGGAGAATATGTGCCCTGGTTAATCCTACCGCGGGGAGCTACAACTTCCCGGAACGGGGAGTTATGTTTCCCCGAGAATGGTTCTCAGGAACCATTCTCTATTCTGTTCCGCCTCAACTTCTAATCCTACAACACTAGCCCACCCTGGAGGTTCTCATCGCAGATACTTTAAACTTCGGGGGTTGGTGGACAATTATTGAACCCCAGAAACAAAAGTATCGAGGATGTGGAGCTCCAAAACAACACAATTCACCCTCCCACACCTCTCACTCGATGAGTCGTAAGACCATCGTTTGACCTCTAAAAGAAAAGAAGGCAACGAAAAGGATAAAACAACGCGCTACGCACAGGTTAAACAGGACCAGAAAAGATCTGAACGCGAGCAGAGAGAGAAGAATAGACAACAGAAAGGAAAAAAAAAAGACATACGCATCGTCAAAACATCGAAAAAAGCACGTCGTCGGAACTACAAAAATAAAACAAGGAACGTCGTCGGAATGACGAAAAAGAAAGAGCTTGGCCGAAAGTATGAAAATGGGATGTCGTCGGAACGACGAAAAGGCCACAGCCTACCAAAAGATGCCAAACAATCGCCACGGCAGCGCGCGAGTACTAAGCTGGGTCTCAAGACACCGACAGACCGCAAACGGAATAAAAAGGCGAAAAACCGAACAGTCCGTACGGGAAGAAAAGGGAAAATATGTCATGACATCAGACGAAGGCCGACAGAACCTACGTACGGCAAAAACACGAAAAAACCAGCAACCAAGCATGCCATCTTAATGAGAGCGCACGAAGTCGTCGGGCAAAGAATCGTTCCCAACGCCGCCACGCGACATGTCGATGTTGTGAAGAATACCCTTGAAAAGGACGCTGCCGCTTTGAACTTGGAGACACCAGGATCCGGAGACGGTGGTTGCGACGGTGGAGGCGGACGGCAGGAAGGGCGAGCTTGACAGGTCCAGGATGGTCCAAGAAGCGGACGACGTAGTAGTCGGACGGAAAAGGCGGTCCAGAAATCTTGCCTAGCCACCAGAGTCCATCTTGCGTCTCGTACCATAAGGAAGCACCCACGGGCAAAGAGTAGTGGTGAAACGACGATCCCACGTAGACCGGGGGACGAGCGAATATCCCGAAGGCAAGGCTCGTTCCCCTTAGGCACGCGCCAATTCACGGGTGGCCGCACAAATTCGCATCGTCCAATAACGGCGATTCGTTTGGCGGTGTTGGTCCGGCCAACCGGTCCAGTATCGGAGAATGTGCAACTTGGAATGTTGCAGATCCAGCTCACGGTCCCAAGAAGGGCGTAAAAGGCCTTTCCAATGTGTCTGGTATAAAATCACCATTGTGCCACCACGACCGCGGACGGACTGGTGGCCGCTACTGCGTTCAACCTCGAGACGATCGACCGGAGTCCAGACATCGGTTTCCGTAGCATGGTAGGGAAGAGATTTATTCGCATTAGAATTCAACACATACGGGGTGAGACCCGCAGGAAGAAAACGTGGCAAGTCGTCGGTATCGTGTGGATTAGCACAAGGCTTACAACGCACTACATACACACGACGTTTTGAGTCTTGGCCCGGCTGATTCGACGGGAGGTCCAAGTATAGCAACTTAGACGCCAAAGGATGGCCATCGGGGGCTTCAGAACACGGGCCCACCGCCAGAATATTGAACGGGCCAGTCCAGAGCAGAGACAATTTGGCTTTGAGTACCTTGTCATCTGCACCTGAACGAACACCTTGGCGAATGGTAGATTCGGAGTTGTAAATCCAGACCCATCCACCGACAGTGTAAGAGGAAAGCTTGCGTAAGGCATCCGAGAGGGCGGAGTTCCGCCGCTCGATCCGTGAGACGGACAAAAGGTGCTGTGGACGCACCAAGTCGTATGTACGACGTTGACGGTCAGCAGCGAGATCGCAATACTCGAGTTGGTCACGATGCAAACTTTGATGGCCACGAGCGTAGGGATGCTCGAAGACAGTCATCGGTAAACGCGGCAAGCGTTTCATGTGCACCTCGTTGGGCGCTAAACCATTTGCGGCCCTAATCGAATTGTTGGATGCAAACTCGACGTGTGGCAAATGAATGTCCCTATCGTCTTGCCTTTCATTGACGACCTAGCCAACATTTGAGCCATAATTTAGTGTGATTGACTCGCTCCATACCCCCGTTACCGTTGGAATGGTAAAAGCTGGTAGCCACTTTGCGAATAGCAAGACGGGCGTACACGGCTTGTGACAGTGTAGAACAAATCCGAGAGCCGTTGTCAGAAAATAGACTCAACGGCAACCCCACAATGGGATGCCGGTTGGCGAGGACGTCAGCGGTGCCTTCGGCGGTGAATTCGGCAGCGGTGACCGTGTACATATCAGCGTGGCGGCTGCAACGATCAGTGAATAGCAGAATGTAGGTGTTGCCACGAGGGGTCAACGGAAGAGGACCAAAGTAGTTCACACTCATCGATACTCCAGGGCCCGAAGGCAATGGAAGGCACAATGAAGGCCATCGACAAGTTGGCGAGATGACTTGCGGGCTTGGCATCGCAAACAATGCCGCACCCGCCATTTGGTACAGATACTCATGCCAATCCACAAACAAAAGCGTTCCAGCATACTAAGCGTGCGAGCTGCACCTAGATGGCAGGACGCATCCACGCGGCATGCTTGCATGATCCACGGGCGCACAAGCATGGGAACGTAAATCCGGATGGATTCATCATTAAGAAGGCGAGCTGCACGTCCACCAGGGCGGGTGGAAGAAGGAGACTGGGCTTTGGTCGGCTTGCGAACAAGCAAGACCAGACCGTCATCGTCAACGTGCAAGCGGCCTTTGGTAGCCAGGTCACGAATCTCTAACAGGGAAAGTCGACGAGTGAGCGGAACATGATCATCCCAGAAATCCGACGGGAGGACCGAAGGTCGACCCAGAAGGATATAACGAATTGCGGCATCACACATAAGTTCGTTACGTTGCTCGCGAACCCAATCGGCATTCGAGAAACGTTCTACAGCAGCCCGGAACTCCAATTCCGCCGAAGAGTGCAAAGCCGCCTCAATTGAAGAGGAGACCGACTCCGGAGGTGTCTGCTGCAGCCTTTGAGAAGGCAGAGCGATGGACGCCGCAGGCGGGTTCGCACGAGCGGTCGAGGCCAAACTCGGCGAGACTCCGAGGAGTTGGGAGGTGCAGGAGATCGTAGGGAGGGCGCAATCGAAGTGGCAAAGTCCACTTGAGAAGTCGGAGACACCGAAGGTAAGGAGGACGGCGTGTTCGGCGCCGACGGCATTGTCGGGGACCGTTGAGACGGTCGAGACGGGGCGAACATCCGTGTAGGGGGAGGAGACAGGTCGTCGGAAAAACCGTAATCGACAGGCGGGAGCGGCGAACCTGTCACAGCTGCTATTTTGCGGCGTGTGCATGTGGAAATCACCTGGGTGAAACCGAGGGCCCGGCGTGGAGTGACAACAGACGGAGCGGCCGAGGCAGACGCAGGCTCGAGGGCCAGAACTGTGTCAGCTGAAGGCTGTCGCCAAGAAGAGGGCCACTTGACGAGGGGGGAAACACGTTTGGGTCGAGGCCGAAGGAGCGCGCGAGGAGAAGACGAAGGTACAAGGGCCGTGAGAGGCGAAGGATCGATGCTCCAAACGCCAGGCGAAGATGTAAGGCCGGATGGTTGAACGCGCGGGCCATGGGTGCGAAAATCGACAAAGTCGGCCGCGAAGGGGGCAAGTCCACCCAAGGCCGAACTAGGAGTAGTCGGAACGAGCCCACCCAAGCCAACACCCGCGGCCTGATGGCCGAGAGGGGTAAGGCCGCAAGAAGGGATGGAAAAACGGTGTCCCCATCAGCAGCCGGTGTTAAACGACTCCGACCAGATCGGTCATGTTGGGCCGCCGCGACCGGAAGACAAGAGAGGAAGTCAGCGTTGACGTTGACAGAGCCCTTGCGGTAATCTAGAGTGTAACTGTTGGCGGTAGGGAACTCAAGTCAGCGTTGGACACGAGCGTTATTCTACCCCACCTTGGCAAAATGCTCAAGATATTTGTGGTCGGCAAAAATTCGAAATTTAGTACCCCACAGGCAACCGGAAGGCGATTGATGCACCACACGATGCTGCCCGCCTAAAGGTCGAGGGGAGTCCAGTGTCGTTCGGCGTCCAAAGTAGGCCGGCTGATGAAGACGATCGGGCGGATGGATCCGTCTGGCTGCTCTTGTTCGAGGGTCCCACCGAACCAATCGTGACTAGCTTCACAGTACAGGCGGAAAAGGTCGCGAGCCGTCCGAAACGGCATCCCAATCTGGATAAACCAAACAGGAGCGTTGGCCAACTCTGACAACAGAACGCGAACGGCCTGCTCTATAGAAGGGTTGAAGAAGAACTTCACCTGTTTCTTGAGGAGGGTGGTCAGAGGCCGAATGCGTATGGCCATGTTGGGAAGGAACTTGAGGTAGTAGCTGAGGCCGCCGAGTAGGGAACGAAGTTGCTTGACATCTTTGGGCATAGGAATTTTGGTGAGGACAGCGACCTTGGAACCGTTAGGCCGAACACCGTCAGGAGAGATGGTGTGTCCGAGGAAATCCGCTTCGGTAGCGCCAGTGGTGGCTTTCGGGGGGTGTGGGCTTCAAGTTGTGTGTACGCAATCTTTCAAAGGGAGCGCGAACGGTACCAACATGAGAGGCAGGAGTTTTGTCGAAGACGATCAAATCACCCAAGTACGATGCAACACCGCGGAGGTTTTTTTGTGACCTCATTGACGACTTTGCAAAAACCACCCAGGGGCGGCGGAGCTACCTTGCGGCAAACCACTCGAAAAGCCCCGAAGACGTCACGAATGCCGTCAGAGGGATCGTATCACGGTGGACCGTGATTTGGTGGAATGAAGATGTCATGTCGAAAAGGGAAAAATTCGCCCTTTCAACAAGTTGCCCAAGGTATCATCAACTCGAGGTATCGGAAGCTTGCTCAAGGCAGAGAGTTTGTTAAGCTTGCGATAGTTGGCAGTGATGCGAACACCACAAGATTTCTACGGTATGACAACCAAAGGGCTCGAGTAGGGTGAAGTCGAACGGTCGATCAAACCAGCAGCGAGGTACTGGTCAAGGATAGTGTCCACCTGTTTCGTCACCGGGGGGTTAACGCGGTATGGGCGAGACGTGACGGGGTCGCTGCCAGGAGGAACTGTAAGCTTGAAGGGGAAGAGCGAACAGGATTCGAAGTCGGTGAGAGAACTCGAAAACACATCAGGGTACTCAAATAGGACATGTCCTAGCTCTGTGATGACCTCAGGAGTCCAACCCGGACAGTGAAGGTCAAAGGAGATCTCACGCAAATGGCAGGCGAGTTTATCCCACATGCGGGAGAAACTTTGACGCTGTTCAGGCGCCAAACGCTCAAGAAGAGCGGGCGAAGGTGACGAAGGGTGTGTACCGGCGGAACCCGGGTCCTCTTTGTCGCCTGACGACGGTGTGGGTCGTTCGTGTAGGTTGTACACAAAGGGGTCAGCAATGGGATGCTTGGCAGACGAGTCGTGGGGAACAGGACCCGGAACCCCAGCGTTCGAAGAAGCGGTGGGGTCTTGAGCCGCAGTTGGAATACCATCGCTCAAACTGTGGCGAGACACAGCGCTAAGAGGCACTTGGAGAAGGGGCGCCAAAGCTGCACCCAAAATGTCTTCCGGTTCAAGAGACGAGACGCCCGCGAGGGGGATTCGTTGACAACCATGTTGCACAAAATGTTCCTCGGAAGAAAACACAGCGCATTGGGGAAGCATGTCCACCAGATAGCTGCCAACGAGAGCTGGGGAGCCATCACTGCGGACCAAGTTAAGCTGAACGAGACTGTGCTCGGGGTGAAGTTGGACAGAGTGTTTCGCTGCATAGCGAAGTTGGTACCTCCCTTCTGCCGCCGACAAATCGTGAGCAAAGGCAGTGGTACTGCAGCTGTCGTGTCGGGCTAAAGTAAGCTCTCCACAACCACGGCCATCAGGACGTTTCGCACGCAGAGTGCGGTAAGAGCGGTCGCTAAACCTCATCCAACTTTCTCTGCCTAGAAGCACTTCATGATGCATGATGCCGTCGGGAACACCCGTCTGCCCAAACGGCGAGGGAGGAAGTAGGAAGGCTCTTACGGAGAAATTGAACACTCAAACGGACAAGAGGTGAAGTTTGAAGCGGTGCAGATTCTCCCAAACCACCCCAACATCGAGGTTGAGTGTGTCTCTCTGATGACGACGAAGCGGCCGAAGTCGTGTTGATGAATTCCCACGTGGAAGCACAAATTAAAGACTGCGGGGAGCCCGTGTCCAAAAGTGCAACACATCCAAACTGAACAGAGGCCGAACCACTGTGAGTGAAGACTTTGGTGGTAAATGAGGCATCATTAACGGTAACAACACCACCTACCAAGTCCGGACCTTGCTCCGGAAGCAGAGGGGAGGGAGAAGATGGCGGGGTGCATGCACCCAAGAGACAAGGCCGAGACAGCGGTGTCGTTGTCGGACGGAACATTCCGGGCGTATTGCGAGAAAGACGAGAAACGTTCGGTCGATGGAGGGTGCGAAGCCGTCCGTAGGCGCTGACGGGTAGAAGGGTTAACTTCGTACACGGCGCCGTGCAGAGATGACGTCGGAACGTGATCGCCAAATGGCAACATACGAAAGCTGCTCTCGGGGGGCGGAGCGTTGGATCGTAAGAGATCACGCACCCGTTGAAGGGCCTCACCTAACAAGTTGAGACCATTCCATCGAGGTGGAAATCGAGCATCGGGGTCATCGGCTTGGAGTCCGATGCCTCAAATGCAGTCGTAAGGACTGGCTTCGGCTAAAATTTTGTCACCAGATCCGAGAAGATGAGCTCTTAACTCCGAGTGTTGGCTAATTTTGGCGTAACAGCCAGTGAGCACGATGTTTTCGCGTTCTTGTTCCCAAAGAAACTGGTTGAAACCAAGAACCTCGCGACCAAAATGCTTGTGTAAAGCAGGGTTGGATACTCGCATGATATTTGGCAAAGCGCGGTGATCTTCAAAAACTACGAGCTTTTTCAGCAGCAAAAAACTGCTCAGCACACAAACAAACAACGCCGTCGACCACAAAAGTCGACGGGGTTCATTGAGAAAAGGAAAGGGCGGTTTCCAAAAGAAAAACATATCTGGAGTACAGAACTCGGTAGACAGGTCGAAAACAGCCGGAGCTACAGAGGCCGGAACACATCTAGAGCTATCAGCCGGAACTGAGGTTGCAGGCGAGGCTGCGGCGGGCGAAACGCCGATGTTATTGTTAACGGCGTGGACATCCGTGAGAAGGGTCCCGGCGGCGGCGGGGACGGACGAATAATCGACCGAAGGCGGATTGTTCGCAGTATGTGGGCAAGCAACAGGGAGCTGGGACAACTCCAATTCTAGACCCGACGGGACGCCTCGTGAGGTGTCCGGCAACGGGCCGCTTTCGCTGGGAACGACTGCCAAGGCCGGGTCAGTTGAAGAAGTGAGCCGAGTGTTGTGCTCGTGGCCATTCCCCCGTGACGAGTATCGCGAGATGGAGGTCACTTCGGGAGGGTCCTTTCGGAGGCGTGATGTCAATACTGTCGACGCCGGTTGCGACGGCCTAAAACAGGGTGCCTCTGTACGAGCGGATGTCGAAGAAGATGGGGCGTGCGAGGACGACCCATGGCCGAAATTTCGCGTGGCGGGATCAAGGGATTTTCGATGGTCGGAACCAAGGAAACAAGGCGAGCGAAACCAGGCGAATTCGACCCGAAAACTTGCCGGTCGGAACCAGTTAAGTTAGCTACCGGTGCAACAATCGAGGGAGTGGCCTCAACGGAAGCGAGCACAGACGAAATGGGCGCATCCGAAGATTCACCCGAGGTAATCAAGTCAGGCGACCTCATCAGTCGTCCAAAGCGCATGGCTATGGCCCGTCTGATCTATGGACGACGGGGGGAGCGAGCGAGTGGTGCCCGACGAGGGAGCGGCACTCGATGACCCCGAAGGTCCTACGATTCTGTTCCCGCACCTCAAGACCGCACTCGCGCCACACTGGTTGGGTTCTGACGGAGTACCAGCCCGGGGAGGCGAAGAAACAGAGGCCGCAGACGGCAAGTGCGATGGTAAAGAAGAGACGGAAGCTGGGAGCTGAGGGCCGACTTGATCAACACTTTGAGAAACATCCGACACAGAAGCGCGGTTGGTTTTGCATAGGACCGAGTGCTGGATGCAATAGTCTAGGTTGGGAAGGGATAAAATGGACCGGAGTAGTGTTATGTGTGCGCAACATCGAAGCCTCGGACGCAACAGAACGTGAAGGAACAACATGTACCGAAGCAGTGTTGTCGCCGCGTAATACCGCAGCATTAGAAGCAGCAGAACGTGACACGTGCGCGTCTTGTGAAGAACGAGACGAAGTCCCCGAAGATACTGGAGGCGGTCCGAGGGGCGGTTTGAGCATGTGGGTGGGGTTAGTAGACGGACAGAGCACCAGTGTGGTGGGTGTTGCCAGACGCTTGTTGTGTATTGCTGTGGTTACCCGAAACGTTTCCTGGGTTGTGGCTATTGGTGCGAGCCTGTGACTGATGGTGGCGGGGGGGAAGCACCCCCGTGATTCCCAGCATGGTTTCGACGCTTAGAAGAGGATGAAGAACGCCTACCCTGAGTGTTGTTGCGATCGGGCTAAAGACCGCATGCGACCTTGGCAACGCCGAAAAGCAGCGGAATCACCCTAGAGATTCTCCAACTTGGCATTCAACAGCCCACTAGTATTTTTGAACGTTAAAGCGCAATGCTTCATGGAATGATCCTCACCCGAGCAGTTCAGACAGCGATTCCTCGTTTCGCGAAAGGCGCGAGAACGTTTCTCTTGCGTTAACAAAGGGGTCCACAATAATTGGTCGTCGGTGTTGCAAAAGCCAGAAGTGACAGCTTACACATCAGACCAATCGGCTTGCGAGGCAGGCCAAGAGTTGAAATTACGAGTGAAAGAGTCGGCATCACGAACGGGCAACACTACCGGGTTTTGGGAAGAGCCGGAAGCCCACTGGCCCGAAGACGTGGACGCGCGGTGGTTAGACCGCCGAGGCTGCGAGGAGCCATGCGTCGAAGACAACGAAAAATAAGCGGAACCACCGATAGCCGGGGTTTTCTTGGTAGCCAAGGGCGCGAACGCCTCCCGAATTGCTGCAATCGATACAAAAGGAGTGACCGCTGTGGCCAGAGCACCAGGGTACCAAAGCGGAGACAAAGTCGGGAACTGTTTGCAGACCGGAACTCTCACTATCTTTAAAACCATGGATGCACTAGAGCCAACGTACGTTCAGAACCAGTCACAGACGAACCAACAAACGGAAAGCACGAAGGTAATCCGCTAAAGAAGTACTATCCGCCACGCCAAACTGTTGTAGCCGCAAGAACGACTCTTGACGGTCTCCAACGTCAAATTGCTCGGCAAGATGACGCAGCAGCAGTTGGAAAGCTTCTGGCTCCGTGGACCCGTCATTCAAGCTCCGTTGCATTTGCTGAAAGTAATCAGAAATAGAAATAACGAGGTCGGCGGTGGAGGGCTTGTCAGGGGTGATTGCGCTTAACAATATCTTCTTGAGCGGGCGTTCCCACCCACGCACGAAATCACCATTAGTCAACCCTTCGCTTTGTTCATCGCACAGCAACAAAATGTCGGACCAGGCCGTTCATGTGGTGCGAATGAGCTGTTGGTAGCCGTCCCCAGGCAACAGTGTTGAAGGGAAGGGCATGGTAGCAACATTCTCGACTTTTTTTAAGTTAAGGGTGATGAACGATCGTTGCACTGTAAAAACGTGAGCATCGCGGGCAGCCGAGGCAGCCGCATGTACCGTGGCGTGACGCGCATATGCAACAGTTGAGGAAAGCGGCAAGGCACGATCATCTGAAACGACAGGGGGTGCGGCAGCTGCAACCGAAGGAACAGCAGGCGGAACATGGTCCCAAGACGGTACAACATGAGTAACACCTTGTACAGGCACGAGGGTCGAAGGGGGGCACGAGGAGCACTCGGTACCGGCACGAGGGCCGAAGTGGGGTTTTGGTACGAGGACGCGAAATGGTGCACGGCACTCGAATCTACAGCATGGGAAGCGGTAAACGAGGGTGCAGCAGTTTTCGAGGGAACGGGGGGGGAGCGCAACCGGGGGTGTGTCTGAAAATATAACACGACGTACAACACCTGGATCTACGGCATGAGATGCGATAGACGGAACAGAGGGTGGGGGAGGTTACGAGGAACCTGGGGGACCAAAAGGTAGCGAGGAACCTGGGGGGATGGTAATCAGCTGCGAGGAACCTGGGGGGGCCGAAGCCCGGGAAACAAAATCGTGCTGCAAAAAAACCCGATCATCTTGTGTCGCCGTCATGAGGGACGGAACCACTTGCCTGGACGAGGAGCCTTTCCGAGCATGTGCTTGCGGGGCAAGCTACCATCCGACTCCGACCCTGCCCCACCCTAGCCGCTCCCGCTCCCATGACAGGCGGAACCACTTGCCTGGACGAGGAGCCTTTCCGATCGTGTGCTTGCGGGGCAAGCTACCATCCGACCCCGACCCTGCTCCACCCTTGTCGCTCCCGCTCCAGGAGCCACTGATATGCCGTTTCGCCGGCTGGCGCGAACGTCCTTCTCCACCGGACGATGTTGACCGACGTTGCACAGGCCGTCCAGGTCAATTACGCGGAGGGCGACCGCCGATTGGTCATGGAAGTCGCAGCCGCTGCGGCGATCGCTCTCCCGGCGGGCTTCACCATTCAGGATGCCGTCAACACGGCTAACGATCGCCCGGATCATCGCGGCCTCGTCCGCGACCTGGTTGCTACCAAGCACGCGTCTTCGCCGGTGGTGTGGCCGGGCTGCGGAGGGGCAATGTCGGGGGCGGACGCTGGGTTTGCTGTTTCGAAGGCCGGCCGGTCCAAGTCCAAGCAGACACATCGGTCTGGGAAGGTGAGAGGGAGTTCCGGCGACGAGCGGGCTGGAGTTCGACGGGAGCCTCCCGTCACCACCAGGAGCATTTTTCGTCCGGTGGAGAAGGACGTTCGCGCCAGCCGGCGAAACGGCACACCAGTGGCTGCCGGAGCGGGAGCGATAAGGGTGGGGCAGGGTCGGGGTCGGATGGTAGCTTGCCCCGCAAGCAAACGCTCGGAAGGGCTCCCCTTCCACGCAAGTTGTTCCGTCTCCACTTCTAATCCTATCACACATAGTTGACTAGAACTGGAGACGGAACAACTTACCTGGACGAGGAGCCCCTCCGAGCGGTGTGCTTGCGGGGCAAGCTACCATCCGACCCTGACCCTTCCCCACCTTCATCGCTCCTGCTCCGGGAGCCACTGGTGTGCCGTTTCGCCGGCTGGCGCGAACGTCCTTCTCCACCGGACGAAATATGCTCCTAGTGGTGGCGGGAGGTTCCCGCCGAACTCCAGCCCGACTCGTCGCCGGAACTCCCGCTCACCTTCCCCGACCGATGAGCCTGCTTGGACTTGGACCGGCCGGCCTTCGAAACAGCAAACCCAGCGTCCGCCTCCGACATCGCCCCTCCGCAGCTCGGCCACACCACCGGCGAAGACGCGTGCTCGGTAGCTTGCCGCGCGGACGAGGCCGCGATGATCCGGGCGAGATCGTTAGCCGTGGTGACGGCATCCTGAATTGTGAAGCCCGCCGGGACAGCGATCGCCGCAGCGGCTGCGACTTCCATGAACAATCGGCGGTCGCCCTCCGCACAATTGAAGTGGACGGCCTGTGCAACGTCGGACAACTTAGCCGGGGAGAAGGAACGGTCGCCGGGCTCGAAGACCAAAAGACTCGAACGTGCCGACGCCGAGCGGGTGGTGGGGCTGGACGCTGCCGCAGCAGCGTAAGTCGGAGCGGCCGTGGAAGAGCAGACCCGAGGCGGAGACTGCACCGAAGGGGGGCCAGAGAGGGCGGGGGCTGGCTGGGAAGACGATGCAGCTCCGGTAGCAGTAGACCGCTGGGAGGAGGACGAACGCACGGTTTGCTCCTTCAGGTCCCCTTCCCACTGCGCTTGTGCCGCAAGCTCCACCAAGACCAAAGCGTCTTCTTTGCGGCGGGCGCTGGCCAAGGTGGCGGCCAGCTCGCTTTTCTGCTGCTCCTGTTGGGCTTGTCGGCGGTCGAGGTCGAGCATGGTGGCGGAATGCTTGGTGCGCCGGGCCTGGAACGCTTCGATCTGGGCGCGGCGGGTGGTAGGTACGGCGGCGATTTTCAGCGTCCACCAACGCGTCCTGGTTGCGAGCGACGGTGGCGCGGTCCTGGTCGACCCCATGAGCGGTTTCGCGACAAACGGCTTCGCTGCAGGCGTACACCCGCGTGGAGTGGTCTACGAGGTCCCACAGAGTGAAGCTCATGTGTGCCGGACAGTCGAGCGGCGCCGGCGCCGGGGCAGCGTCGTGGGCTGGGGCCACAGGTGCCGTCGAGGCGGCAGGAGCCGTCGAGACTGCGGAGGCCGCCGGTAGGGACGCCGGCAGACGAACCGGTGAAGTCGGACGCCCAGTGAAGCTCGACCTCGAGCCGCTAGGAGTCGTGGACGCCCGCAGTTGGGACCAGCAGCAGCGGACGTATCCTCAGGCTTGACAGGTGCCATCGCTTGACGTTGAAGGATGGAGAACAGTCGGCGGTTTCGTTGCTCTGCGATCGCAAGGCGAGAAAGGGCAGCGGCCGTGGCCGCACGTTCAAGGGGGGAAGAGAGCACGGTGCCCCCCCNNGGGGGGGGGGGGGGGGGGGGGGGGGGGGGGGGGGGGGGGGGGGGGGGGGGGGGGGGGGGGGGGGGGCACCGTGTTAGGTAAAGTAACAAGTGCAGCAGCAGAAGTGTCTGCTGGAGAAACCGAGGTCGGTGCTAGAGGAGCCGAGATGGCAACTAACGCAGGGAATCCAGTCGAGGCTGCAACCAGAACTCGTCATGCAAGCACTGGATGCATGAAAAATGCTGGTGAAGAGGACACTACCGGCATGGGACTGCTGTGCGGTCAGTAGCCGAAGCTGCGGGCATGAAACGCGCGTTGCGACCACATGGGACGGCCATAAACGCAGGCATAGGCAGCGCCAAAGGAATAGATGCATTTCTAGCAGTCAATGCTGCAGGCATGGATGAGGTAAAGGGGGCAAATGTATCTTCAGCTGGGGAGACTGCAAGCATTCGTGGGGGCAAAGGGGGACAAGCCGAAAGCGCAGACGTGGCCGAAGCCACGAAAGGGGGTATATGAGAAGCAGACGAGGCCGCTACTGTAGACAAATCTACAGAGGAAAAGGCATCAGCGGCAGTTGGCACCACAACCATAGAGGATGCTACCGCAGCAGAGGCATCGGAAACAGACAAAGCCGCAGCCGTAGACGACACTACGGGAAGAGATGCATAGGAAACAGTCGGAACTGAAGTCGTAGGCGAGGCTACGGAAACGGATGCGACAGCAGCAGAGGCATCAGAAACAACCAAAGCTGCGGCCGTAGACAAGGCCACGGAAACAGATGCCACAGCAGCAGAGGCATCAGCAAGAGGCAAGGCTGCAGTCGTAGACGAGACTGCGGAAACAGATGCATAGGAAACAGTCGGAACTGATTACGTAGACGAGGCTACGGAAACGGATGCAGTGGAAACAGACGAGGCTGCAGGCATCGAAGTGGCAAGCATACGGCGATCGCGAAGTCTAGTCTCACGAGCAGCGGCTTGAGGGCGGCTACTGCGCGACGATAAAGGTGGGATCGCCGGCACTCTACAATCAAATACACCGGTCGCCCCGGTGGTCTAGTGGGTAGCCTCGCAGCCTCCTAAGGGCCAGGTCATGGGTTCGAGTCCCCGCAGCGTGAGTTTTTTCTCACTGAATAAATCCTGGTCTAGGATGAAAACGACGCGCTGCAAAGCTCGTTGTTAGTAAACCATAATCGACTCCGTAGGTCGCGAGAGAAGGGATTGCTGTACCCTTCTCGCGATAAAAATATCTCAGGCAGGAACCGCAGGAGGGGGTCCAATCCCCCCCTCCTGTGTGACCCCGGTTGGGTCGTCTAGCTAGTAGAAGTGGATGACAGGGGCCAGAGGGGCAGACGACAGAGTCCAATCATGGGAGAAAAACCAAAAAATCAAAATACAGTAGGTGTCCCGATATAGTGCCGGTTGAATAGTGCCAAAGTCCGGTATAGTGCCGGTGAATTTTCTTTACACAGACATGGATACGTCGACGACCTCCAAGCACATCTTCCACCAGGTTTGGCTAGGAATATGCAGGCCATGTCCACCGTAACGAATTGGATTCAGGAACGTCTCTCCCAAAAAGGGATTGACCTCAGTCTCCCGAAATCCAAAGTGCTTTTCCCCGAAGGTCGTGTCCTCTTTGACAAACGAACAGCAACAATTGACGAAAATTGGCCTGTCAGTTGCTGAAGGTGGCATGCCAGTTGTCGGGATCCCAGTAGGAACAGAAGAGTTCCAGAGGAATTTCGTTTCCAAATCGCCCCCCGGCGGAATTGATACTCCGCCTAGCAACGCTTGACGACCCCCAAGTCAGCTATCAACTGCTGCGTTTATCTGGTGTGCCACGTTTGTTCCATCTGCTGAGGACGATTGCACCGTCTATCACCAACTCTGCCGCAAAAATACATGACAACATGATGATGTGGGCAATGAGTAAGATCGTCCTTGGCAAGATGGCCGACAGCATGAGAATACCAACGGTCAAAGAGGTACGCGCAGACTCGACGAAGAGCGAGGAGGTAGATTTCTTCAAAGGGACAGCTCGGGCGCAGGTGCACCTACCCATGCGTGAAGGAGGACTAGGAATCACGAGCAATGTTCTCATTCGAGAATCGGCTTTTGTGGCAGGGCAAGCGCTGGTGTTCTCCAAGT